>JAKSZP010001557.1:0-130154 GCA_022478985.1 Massospora cicadina
GGTTCCACCATATTCTCATTGTCTCTGGATGAGTATACTATTCTTAAAATCCCTATTGCCTTAGTTTAAAATAATCTGTTAAATACATAGTATGTTGACATTGCCTTATTGCCTTTTATGAATTAATCCAATAATTATCCTTTCTGACCCATTATTGCCTCATCCCAAGGTGTTCAAATATTTATACACTGTAAATCATGACTGGTAGATTCTAGTCAATCCTCTATGGGTATTTAGGTCTATTTGTCAGTCATATCAGGATCTCAACAACAAAATTATGGCTATCATTGAAACCAAGATCTTTTGGGCGCTCGTTTTTACTTGGTTAAATGTCTGGTATACCCTATTGAGGAAGACATTTGGCACTCAGCTGCTGACTGCGCCCACTACCCAAAGTTTATCAAAGAATTTCTTGTTAATAAGGGTATATCTTAGAGGAAGGTGATGTCACAATCCAAACTTTAACTGGTCATAACAATGCTCTCATAATTTTAAAATTCTGTAAATTAGGATTAACTTGATAAAATAAAAAAAAAGTAGAATTAAATGGAGTAGACTCTGTTAAAGAAAGGTAAAACTAATTTTTTTAGCAGTGCAGCCCAATTAAAACTAAAAAATATCTCTAATCTCAGCCAATTTACCATTGGAACTAAATCTTATAAAATAAAGACCATTGATTTACTATTTTTTTAAAAGAGGTTTGGTAACAATGATTTAATAGGCTCAGAATTACCTTTGGTGTCCAACCTTAAAGGCTTTGACAACATATAATTATATCAATAACAGCCAATCATTGTAGTAATTACCATCCAGTAATTTTTTTCTTATAAGCAGATTCCCCTCCCAAAATTCACTAGCTTTGTTATAATTTTAGCGGAATCATTAAAATATGCCAGGAGAATTTGCACAGGGTCAACCCACTGAGCAATCAGACAGACAATATGAAGATTGTCAGTCCGCAGACAAACTTTAAAATATAATATAATATAATATAATATAGTATAGTATAGTATAATATAGAGATACCCAATCTGCACATTATTTTATTTCTTATCTATATAGCCAATTTTTGCTATTCCATTCACTCTAAACTACTAACAACCTCTTCCTAAAATTTCTTTATCTTGCATTTATCTCAGTAACTTCAGATGATACCATTTTCTCAGCTTAGTAATTAATTACGCTATATCTCATTGGTTCCAGAAGAGTATGGTATTCAATTCTCTATCGCCTTAGCTTGAGGCAATCATACCAGTATTTGTCAATAATTGATATCGCCTTATTGTCCTATTTGAAGGTGATTCAATAATAACCCAACCTGACCCAAAATCGACTCAACTTAAGGCGCTCAAATAATCATACTAATATCATGGTTTGCAGAATCTTCCCAATATGCCGTAGCTATTTCAGGATTATTGTCCAGTCATATCAGAATCTTGATAGGCTTATTTTTCATTCTTTATATAGACATGCTTTCATATAATTTACTTTTGGCATTTTTAGCTATTTAAATGACCCAAGAAAATGAGTCCACTGGATGCTGCAGTGCTGGACTTAGTTTTAAAGTCTTGACACTTGGAACAGAACTTGGTGTGCATTTGCCTTTCTATAATCACCACTATCTCAATCTGGTATCTAGTTTTGTTTTGGTTCTAACCCTATCTGATGGCTGTACAACTAATATCTGAACTTTCACGCAGGCATGCCTTCCCAATAGTTTGTCGCACCATCTTATAAAAGTGGACCTTGGTTTTTATATCTTTGGAGAGAGGAAGCTACATGATGAAGCCAACAGACAATGAGGTCCATGGCCTCTCAGCCTGTTAAAGTGAATGCAAGAGGATTTTCTTCACAGAATTTCTGATTTAGATTAAGCATACAATAAACAATAGGAGATCTACTAGGAGTTTTATTAGAGGATCCTGGCTTGTTTTAGGTTCTCTTAACCAATTTCCCGCACTTCTTAGACCCCTGGTGACCCACAGTTATAGGATAATGTTTCTCTTGAATTACTCAGTTGTGGAGGGAGGGCAGGAATAAACTCATCCCATAAAAATTGTAACCTTTTTGACATATTGAGTGACGTTGAGGTCTTATTTTTCAGGTCCTCATATAGCTCAAACCCCTCCTTGGAGGCTTGGTGGTAAACCAGGACTTAGTCAAGGAGGGGCTTCGGGGGGCAGGCTGGCAAAGCATACTGAAAAAGGGAGCCAGCGTCAGGATTTTTTAGTAGGAAACAACAGTTGTAAGTTTGAGAATTCATTATGCTATTAAATCATGGAAGGGTTTCAACTTAGAATGTTCATTAAGAAATTTATGAGCCCTTTATTAAACTCAAATTAAAGGTGAAGCTATTTAAGTTACAAAAGGTCTGGGCTTGCTGAAGGAAAGTTTTAAAGCTTTCTGTAGTACATTAGAGAACTGCGGTTGGTCTGCACTACAATCTCATGAAGTGCCACCTGGCGAAGGTATTTCTGGTGACTCAGTGCCCAGGACACGGCTGCCAACTCTTTATCATAAATCTCACAGGCTTTCTTGGAGTATTAAATACTGTGGGAAAAGTAAGAAACTGGTTCTCAAACTATAATGCTCTTGAAGAATACTGCCCCACAGCAACTGAAGATAAGTCACAAGACATAAAAAAGGGCTTGGAAGCATCAGCATTCTGGAGAACTGAGTAAAAATAAAATATCTTTAAATCCCCAAAACTTTTGCCATACATATGTCCACTTGAAGAGGGTATGCTATCTAGTCAGTGTATGGAGGGGTGCTGATAATTAAAAAAGAGGGGTGAGAACTTACTGAAAAATCGTAGTACTGAGAAATCTTAAATATTAAATCTGCGTAGTTGGGGTAGGCCACGACTAATTAGCTACTAGCTTTCAGGAGGGAACTTCATAACCATCCTTCAGAACTAGGGCTCATAAGAAGATAACTTCATTGCAAAAAATCGCATTTATTGGGTTTCACAAAGAGCCCAGACCTGTGAAGGGCTGCCATCAATACTTCCAGGTCCTTTTCGTTTTGCTTATGGTTAGGTGAATGGCTTGTAGATCATCAGTATACCTATCGGCACATGATAACTGGATGTCACTAAGAACATTATAAATGGGACGTGTAAAATTGTTAGTACATTTTTATTTAAAAAAGCATCCCCTGAAAAATACCTTGCTTAATCTAGAGGGCTTTGAACCACTCATGCCCTCCTTAAACTAAATCAGTTAAATTCTTTGACAAGGTTGAGCTTGGAGAACAAATGAGACTTTAGAATAACATGAGAATTGGGCTATTCCACTAGCAGAGTTTAGAGATCTGAAACCATTAAATTGTTCACATGCTCATAGTCAAATCAGGGTTACAGTGAACCATCCAACTTTCTGGGCAAAAACGACGGTGGAAGAAATGGTAATATAGTAAAAAATCCAACATTTTAACATATCATCCATCCATTATACCATCTTTTTAAATTTATTGCGGGGAAGGCCGACCATGGGATGGACACTTCCGAATATGACTCAGACGAGACAAAACTTAGTACCAGGTGAGGCACCCCAGAGAAGCGATGCTATCTCTTGTTGCCAGCGGGAACGCCACTTATGGGAAGGGGGAGGGAACGTGTGTAGGGGGCGTAGCCACTATTGAGCACGTGTGGAGGAAGGGGTCTGACTTGATGAACCAGACTGGGAACCAGGAGGAGACCAGCTGCCGGCGACGTGGTGGGAGATATCCAAACATCCACGCTTGAAAGTGATCCACCAAATGAGACCGGAATCTGTGGACAGCTTCAGGGAGGGTGGGGATGGATCCGGCGATGGCATCCAAGACAATCGTGTGAATAGTCCACATGGCGATTGCAACCACCAGAGCACGGAGGGAGGGTGGGAGGGGGAGGCCATTGATGAAGCAAACATATCTCTTGACAGACTGAAGGGATGTGTTTGATCCTGGCCTAGCAGACGTTGGACTTCGCGCCATATTACTTTAGAGGTGGGGCACTTCTCCAGGCGGTGAAACAGCGTTCCATACTGGCCACACACGACACAGGATGAGTGTAAAGCATTAGAGCGCTCAGCTGTACGATACACCCGCCTCAGGCAGCGCCACACATGGGAGCGGACTTGAGGCTGCAACAGAGGATGGTGTGCGTATTTCCAGATAGTTTTTTGGGTCTCAGTGGAATAAGGGATGTCCATCATGTCCAGGTAGTCCACCCTGGATAGGACTTGGGGTCGAGTGGGGATCACGCCATCATGGATGGGTAGCCCCTGTACCTCTTGTGTGAACTGGGGAGAGGGGTGGCCTCTTCAGGTTGTATGTCCACTAATACGAATTCTCCACTCTGCGCTTCGCATGGAGAGTAGGATTCGTTTGTAGTGGGTTTTGGTCCCGTGAGGACCTGTGGCTGATGTGTGTGATGCGATGTATTTCATCAGGGAGTGGGGGTTTGATGGATTGTTGAGGCCCAAGGCTCAGGAGAAATTGGAGCGGGCCGCGCGGGACCAGTGTTGGGATGGGAGTGTAGGAGCAGTGACGGCCGCAATCCAGGTGCCTAGGATCTTGGCGGCATGGGCTTTGAAGTCAAGTAGGCCCATGCCACCATGATGATGAGGGCCAAACATGACCTCTAGCCGTACTGGTGGAGGGCGGCCTGACCAAAGCCAACCTTGTAGCAAAGCATACAGGGATTTGAAGAAGCTTGGGGAGAAGGGGATGGCGTGGGCTCCAAACCAGACTTTGGATAGGAGCATAGAGTTGGCAAGAACAACCCTGCCAGTGAGGGTAGTAGGGTGGGCTCTGAGAGAGGCGATTCGCTTCGTCACGTTGTCCAGCATATGGCACTCCATTACTGCTGACGCGTATCCTCCTGCCTCCAACCACACGCCCAGATGGCGTACCGGTCCTATGGTAGGTCGCGGCACAAAGGGGAGCACCAGTGGAGCGGTGTGTTTTGAGTTAGTAAGGCGTGGACTTGGGCGAGCAGATGAGCTGTGTTGGGAACTACTTGCTGGGGCCCAGCAGTTCTGAAACCAACCAAGGAGGATGATTTCAGTTTTGGAGGCGTTCAGTGCCGCGTTGCTTACCCAGGAATATTCCTGGATGAGGGCTTCAAGCGCGCGTGCATCTTTGTTATTAGACACCCCCACCACGCAATCATCTGCAAATGCCATCATCTTGACTGGGGTTTGGCCTGGCACATGGACCCCAGTGAGTTGGGCATTCACATTTCGCAGTAGTGGGTCAAGGCTGAAGTTGTATAAGAGTGGGCTCAGGGGGTCCCCTTGTCGCAGGCCCTTTGAGGACGGACTACTTCCATTAGGAAACCTGGGCCGCGCACAGCCATTGTTGCAGATTCCGTGAGCAGCATCACCCAGTTAATGAAGTGGGGAGGTAGGCGGAATTGTTGGAGGCAGGCCTTAAGGTATTCCCAGTTTACTCTATCATAGGCCTTTTGTTGGTCTAAGAATACAAGTGCCCCAGAGGCTGTGGACTGACACACATTAGCCACAGAGTGCACGTTATCCCAAATTGACCTTCTGGGGATGAAACCGAATTGTTCTGGGGAGATGGTGGCAGATGCTACAGTCCCTAAACGGTTAGCCATGATTTTTGTTAAAATTTTGGTGTCTGTGTTTGTTAGAGAAATGGGGCGCCAGTTGGCTAAGTCTAGCCTATCCCCTTTCTTGAAGAGTGTGACTGTAAAGTCCTCATGTCCTCCTGGTAGGAGGCGCGTTTCCAACAGGCTTTGGTTGAGTGAGGCTAGCAGCAATGGGGATATATATTTAAAATATTTTTTGTAGAACTCATATGGAATGCCATCTGGGCCTGGGCATTTCCAGTTTGGCGCACCGCGAATGGTAGTCCATAATTCGTTCGGAGTAATTAAATTCATTATTTCTGGGTATCGGAAAACAGTGTGGATATGAGCTCTGTCGAGAAATTCCACCATTTTGGCCAGCTGAATTGGTTTGGCTCAGTATAACTCAGAGTAATATCTTTGCGTTTTGATTGCCACTTCAGCCGGTGTGACCACAATAGAATTTTTAAATCTTCACACCTGTGTGCAGGCCACGCTCTGGAGTGGTGCAAAATTTTTGTGAAGAAGTATGCGGTGCACTTGTCGCCTTTAGTGATGCGTGTGGCCCTGTATTGGACATAAACCTGATGTTTGTGTTGCCTTTCAAGTGCGTTGAGTTGGGCTGCTGCCTCCGCCCACTTCTGGCCCCATGCAGGGCTATATCTTGAGGCTGGAATGTTGGACTCCAAGTGGGCCAATTCTGCCAGTGCACGTGACATAACCACCGATGTGGCTCATGAGCGTCTGGATGAGAGATGGCGATAGTGGCGGATGGTGTCTTCTTTGAAAGTTGCCCATGTGGAAATGGGGTCCACGCAAAACGGTGCAACAAACAATTTTGCCAAAGTTGCCTCTTCCACCCACATGAAAATCCTGGTGACGCAAGCTCTGGGGGGCGGATTTTGCACCAATGTGGGGCCTTTGCAACTGTGACGGGTAAGTGGTATGTTATCGAGACCAGTCAGTGGTCAGAGAATTCCATTTTCGTTGTTTTGAAGTGGGAGATGTGGGGTTGGAATTTCGCTGGCGCTAGAATAAGGTCAATGCGGGTCATGGACCTTAATTGGCCATTGTGGACATGGGGACGCGTCATGTTTTCGAGCAGTGGGGCATGTCATGGCAGCGCATCCATTAACCCAAGGGTGGCTTTTAGAACGCGTAGTTCTACGTGACCCTGTGGGGCGTGGGGTGAGGGCGGCCACCGGTCCGTTGGTGAGGTTAGCCAACAGTTCATGTCGCCAATTAGGAAAGAATCAGGGGGTAGCAGGAGGGATTTGACCAACAAGAAAAATTCCCGACGCTCTTGTGCACTGTTTGGGGCGTAAATGTTGACAATTGTGTGTGCAACATCGGCCCATGAGAAGGTGACAATGAGCACTCAGTCATTTAGGAATGTTTCTGAAGATGTAAATTTGAAAAAATTGTTTTTCTGAATTAGCACCCCACAGTGCTTCAACCAAAAGGATAGGGATGGTAGGAGCATTGTTTTCCAAGATTCCTCAGAACCTCGTGGACAGTGGGTTTCCTGGATGGCCAGGATATCCACGGGTAAATTATTTTGTAAAAAACTCAGTTTCCTAGCCCGGGATGGGGAGGCCTTGAGTCCAGCGATATTCAGCGTCCCTAGAGTGAAGGTTTCCCCCATTGCACCTTAGGTGCGAGGGGGTGGGCCCCCTGGCCCACCAGCCTCTTCCAGGTCCCCATGGGCTTTCACAGCAGCGCGGGTATTAGCAGCAATGCTATCGGGGTTTTTGTTAATTTTTGCAGAAAGAGTCGCGTTGGCTTTGGCCTTTGCTTTTTGTTTTCCTGACGTCGGACGAATTTTTTGCGGTGCAGATAAGTTCGGTGCACCGTCGAGTGGGGCAAAAAAAATTTTTTTGGTTGTGATAGGTCCCAAGTTGGTTTTGACCGGGGCTTGGGTGCAACAATTGGGTGAGATTGAGTCCCCCATTGAATCCTCATATTGAGTGGCCTTTTCAGCTTGGGCCTCCCAATCTGATTGGGTGATGGATTCCCAAGTTGCTTCCACCGCAAAGGTCTTCATGTCCTCCTGGCGTTGTGAGTGTGGGATGGTGGTGGTGACCTTGGCCGCTTCCTTGGCCGCGGTCCTATGGGCCTGCTTGGCCTTCTTCCGCTCCTGCGGGGAGATGGGCTTTACCAATAGGTAGCAGCCTTGTGCTCCCCACGGGAAAGCCTCTTTGGTGCTTGCGGTTGGTTCATAGTGCGCTTCTCCGCTGGCCATGGCCGCTGAGGGGTGCTCTTGGAATGTAATGCCCTCTTTGATGGGGCACGCATGTGCCTTATGGCCAAATGCGTCACAGTGGGTGCAAATGGGGGGCGCGCTGTCCACAGTTACCCGGAATGGGTGGGTGGTGTGCCCTGCGATGTCAATAAAGGTGGAGTGCAGGATCTGGGTTAGGTCCTTCACAATCTCCTCAGTTGGGGTCAGAACTGTAATGGCTTTGCCGGTGCACAGGTGTGGCATCAGCGTGAAACGTTGCATTTCAAAAGATTGTATTTTGCCATATATGGCGAGACCATCTTTCAGGTGTTGCTCCAAAATGTCACGTTTTACCGTAGTAGGCAAAAAGTCAAACGTGAGGAAAATTTGGTTTGATTTTGTCCATCTGGTGCATTTAGTTTCGATGACCCGTTGCCCTTCAAGGAGGTTGACCACTACGCGCACTGCTGCAGCCTCGTCTGCTGCTATTTTGCTTTCAAAACCTAGGTCCAGCCAACCGCACGACTTGGAGTGAGGTGCAACGTACACCGCGGTCAGGAAAATTTTGTGTACATCTTCACAAAATTTTTCCCATAGGGCCGTTTTTTGGATGTCCAGATACACACGGACTCCGAATTCCACCAATGAAAGTGGCTGGGAATGTGGCGTGTTGATGTACTGGTTGCATCGTGCTTTCCACGCAAGTATCTCCGGGGAAATTGTGACCGCCAGTTTTTTTAGACTTTGTTCTATTCCGCCAGATTCTCCGGGGCGTTTTCAAACGTTAGAGGCCGCGGGCCTTCCGCCTGCTCCTCTTGCCTTGCTTGCCCAACTGCTCCCAGACATGGGCGCAGACTAATCCCCTCTATGAGATTATCAAACTAGATTTAGTCTTGAATTGAATGGGTTGCAAAAGTGTTTGCAACGAGAAAGAAAAGTTTCCATTATACCATCTTTTTTTTTAGTACTAGATGGTTCCATTATACCATCTTTTTTTTTTAGTACTAGATGGTCCCAACCCAAGGGGGGGGATTAATCGATGTCCCATTATACCATCTTTTTTTTTTAGTACTAGATGGTCCCATTATACCATCTTTATATTCCTCTTTTGTGTAATGGTATATGCAAGTTTGACTTGACTAGGTGCACCATCACTTGAAAAAGTTAGGTCATACTATGAGTGAGGTGCAAGTCTAAATCCAAGCTATTGTTAAAGACATCCTTGTAAGGGGAAATAAGGAAAGCAAGGTGGGTGGTAGGTCCATGGAAGGAGATGCAATCAAAATTTAAAGAGGCATCAGGTGGGAGGTATCATTTAAGAGGAATTTCTTTATTGAGCATGTTTATAAAAAAGTTCATTAATGACTATATTTGGTGCTCACAAGCTGGTGACACATTTCACTCTAATAATTAAAAGATATAGTAGATCAGACACTACAGAGAAGCAGTTTTATAAGCATAAGTCATGAATAAAGAGCTGCACTGGACACTGTAAGGTGTGAGATTTCTTGTGTATAAATAATGCACTCAGAATTAGAGGGCCTCATGTGTTTACAGATTTATAGATTGTGAAATTCTGAAGTCCATAAACTTTTTGGCCGCTCTGCGTCCAAGATGCCTGCACAGTAACTTTGTGTGGTTAAGTGCAAAGGGTAATGATAAATGTAAAATATGTCTGACCTTCATTAGTGAGTTCTGAGAAAGAGAGAGTAGTGGGAGTGGGAGAAACTCTAGGTTTGTGAGCTTCTAATAACTGGAGAGCTGTACGCTTGACTTACCAGAGAATATATGCTAGCGCTACCTGATCATATGGCCAATTATGGTTCTGAAGTAAAGCCAGATTATCACCACCAGGGGATAAGGAAAGATGATGCAAAAGTTGGTGGTAGTTCATAGTAGCCACGGAGGCAATTATTTTGCCAATCTAAGAGTAAGGGTGGAGATCTCTAAAGTGTGTTAGTTTATTTCTGCCAGGGCGCGGCTAAATTAAAAAAAGACTGGTCTACAATCTGGATGTGTTAGTACCCAATGGAAAACACAGAATGCCCGGGCTCAGCCATCATAGTGACACTTGAGAGGGACATTCTAAGAGTTTCATGAATCGTAAATCTATTCATAAAATATGCCAAATAACCAACAATTAACCAAATACATGAGAAGAAAATACCATGAGTCTTTTGGGGGAAACCCTCAATGGTGAAAGAGTCAGGGATAATGACGACTCCTTCAGGTTCCATAACTATTGGTTTTTGATTGAATTGATTAGGAATGATAAGGAAACATTATAGGATTTCACCAGATTGTTGATGAATTGGAAGGTCAAATTGAGGTACCAGGGTTCATGGCATGTGCATTAGATTGGCAAATACTATTAAGGGGTGAACACTTCTATAAGTTTGATTGCAGCGTAGGGAGTCACTAGATTGATGGATTAAAACACCCGCTTATTTATTATTCAAAACATTTTGCAGATGGTGGCATGATCCACACCTTTGACTTGAAAGCCTAGTGCCATGGTGTGGAAAGCAGCTTCCACAACAAAAAATTAATGAAAGATAACTTTGTTTTAAAGTAGATATAATTAGAGAATAAACTGGAAACATTCTTAAGGTGGGCTGTTACCTTTATAAATTGGGGAAAAATGAGCTGGAGGGAGCTCAAAGCACTGTCCTGGGCCTGTGCCCCTGCAAAAATCTTACTTTGGATGGTCTAAGAAGAGGGCTATGGGTTGCTAAATATTGGAAAATTTTAGATCAGATCATAAAAGATTAGATATTGAATTCTTGAATAGGATAAACAACTTATTAAAACTAACTAAAAATTTCACAGATTTGTTTAAATTGATGAATAGCACATCCAGTTTTGCATAATCTGTTGTGACCTGTTAAATAATTAGTTTAATATTAGGGCAGACTTTGAAATTTTGGTAATGGAGTCTGTGATAGGCTGATCAAGAGCAGGGGTTTATTATCGTGACTAGGCGAGAGAGTAACAATGAACTGACAACAGCCCCTGCAAAGGGATGTTTTATTATGAAATGGTGAAACATTGTGGAGAGGTATCAAGGTAATGTTTCTTGGGATCTAGTGGTAGCTTTTATTGGCTGGGGGAATGGTGAGCAGGGGGTATTCAAGACTTGACAAAATAAAAAAACCATTATAAGTTTTTTCCAAATTCTGGGACCAAGTCAGGTCGACAGTGCAACCCAGGACCTGACCACTAAGGTAAGGCTGGCCATGTGACCCAAACTTCCTATTGCACTCTGAAGGGTTGCAATAATTGGGCTGGCTCACGCAACAATTGGATGGGAGTTGAAATTATGGCCAAATTTGATTTTTGTCCCAGATAGCCCATACTGGCTTCTCTGTCCCAAAATTGGCAAACTAGTCCTCAAAGCTAACTTAATCTGTTTTTATAAATTTTAGAAATTTCCAGGGGAGTGGTGATTCCTAGGGGTCTGCTTGTGGCTCCTGGACTGGGCAAACTCTACAGATCCCTTTAACATTTCTAACAGGGTAGAGGAGGGGTGAGTCAGGAGTGAAGGATCCTTAGGGGGCATAGCAGTAACCCAGCGCTCAGACACCACATGAGCCAAGTTTTTACTGTGAGAGGAGGTCTATTTAGAGCTTTAGCCTATTTTGCTCCTGAAGGGATGCTGGTCCCTGTCCAAGCACAGGGGATGGGCCCCAGGACATACACTGCCTTTTTTGAGTTTAAAAGCCCCAAGGGGCTCCTAGTGCAGGCAATTATTGCGGGATGAAGACCTGGGGTAATGCCCCCCACCACACTAGGGCTTCACAAATATAAGAACCACTTAAAAACATGGGCCTGACTGCAATTGGGAGTAGCTCAAGCTAACCCCTAAACTGACTATAATCCCTTTCAAAGTACTGGGAAGCTCATCTGCACCAGCCAGGACAGGTGATATGCCTCTCATCCCCTTTTGCGGGGGACAAGACCTGTTGACCCCCAGGTTTATGGCACATGAGGGGGAGGAGCCAAACACTCCCCTTTGTCACCTGCTTTTTTAGCGGAGTTATGCTCTCCGGCACCTTTTTGTCCAAAAAGCCTTAGATTCCTTTCAGATATGCTATCACTTTCTTACATGATTTGTTTCGCCACCAACTAGCTCATGCTAACCAAAATGGTAGCTAGCCAATCTTCAGGACAACTCAGCAAACCGTGGCATTTATTGTAGGCAAGTGAACTGAAGTGCAGCCAACCAAAATTTCCCCTCCCTTGTCCTGAGTCTGCACCTGCGCAACCCCAGCTCGTGGGGAGTCCATTTGACAGGCATCTTATCCAACTTGTACCCCCTTCCTGCCCATATTCTCACCTCAGAGAATGGTAGATGCCACAAGAACAGGTCAGCACAGTCATCACTACCATCCCGCACTTCTTCCAAGCCACTAAAGGATCTGAACAACGTGCTCTTTGGATTCTGGTGTTAGCTACACACCCATGTTTCCATAGGCTATACCTGGTTGTGCCACGTGGTGGCCCCAGCTTACCCTAACTAGCTCACACTTCCATTCTTTCAACTTGGAGGATCCCACACTGGGAGCGTGGACCAGGGCATAGTCCTTGTGCTTCTTCAGGAGCTTTGTGGCTAGGATTGCGGTAATCTTCTGGGCCTGTCAGGTCTGTTTGTGAATTGTGTGAAATTCCTTCACCAGCTTCTTGCAGTTTACTATTCACACGCGCTCATACAGCTATTTTCATGTGAGAGGTAGTCCTTCCAGGCGACCAATACTAGATAGAATGGAGAGACCTCCAGGAGGCAAGGCTAAACTTTACCTCTGCTTCTGGGAGTTCCCTGACAAAAATTGGCTCAGGGGGAAGTTAGTCTTTCCCTTTGAAGGGAGTTAGGAAAGAGGTATGGGAAACATTGTGCTAGTTTCCAGTGCGCAGGCAGTTTCAGAAAGTAGGTCCTATTGCCCATATCTTTCTCAACCTCAAAGGGGCCCAAAAAATTGGCTGAAAAATTCCAGATGGAAGCTTTGTAGAGGAAGTTCCATATGTCCAGCATGACAAGAGAGTCAACTTCAATCTCATGTTTTGGGGGCGTTTCCAGTCAGCAAACTTCTTGTAGTCCTCATTAGCTTTCAACAAGTGTTAATAGACCAGGTTTTGTGTCTAGAGTGTTAAGTTTAGTGGTCCTCTGTTACTGGAACTTCTGAGGAGAGCTGGGGCTGATTTGGAAGGAAGGTCTGCACCCCAGGGTCTGTAAAGGGTGAGAAATTAGTTGAAGATTGGATGGAGTCGTTTTATGTCAACTGTTCTAGAGGCAGGTCCTTAGCCCAGGAGTCTTGTAAGGCATTCACATAACAACTCAGGTACTGATCCAGTACCTGGTTCACCCTCTCAGTTCTCTCAATGGACTGGGGATGGGAGGCGGTGGACCTGCATGACTTGATGCTGAGGAGGGTCAACAACTTTTCCAAAACTGGAAAGTGAACTTGGGGCCCCTATCTCTCACTATCTCTCTATGAGGAGGCCAAACATGGCAAAAACATGGTTGACGAACAACCTTGTGGTCTCTACAGTAAATTAGATGAGATGCAGTGGATAAATAAGGTGAACTTGGTAAATTGGTTGATGACTACATGATGGCATCTGATCCACATGAGGGTGGAAGTTCCTTAATAAAGTTAACAGAGTGAGTTCCATGGGCCCTCAGCCTGCTGCAGGGAAAGTAACAAACACTTCCTATCTGAGTGGTCTGATTTTGCACGCGCACAGGTGACAAAGCTGTAAATCCAGGATGGAACATCTTTGGAAGACCCCAGCCAGTTGTAGGTTCACTTGATGAGGTCTGCTCTTCTTGGTAACAGGGTGACCTACCGCAGGGGGACGGGTTGCTCCTCAGTAACACAGGTGCACAGAGAGGAAAGAACCCAAACTCAGCCATGCAACCAGATTGTCCTATCCCTCAGGGTGTATTGAAATCTCTTTTGGTTTTTAAACTCTAAATCCTCATATAGCTCGATCCCTTCAGAGCAGCAAGTTTGGGATGCAAGGATGAAGGAGAGGGTTGTGGCATCTGGGGCCAGGTCAGTGAAGGATACTATGGGAGGAGCTAAGGAGAAGATTTGGGAGGGGTAATACAGTGGTGAGCTCGTGGAGTTCTTCCCCATCATCAGGTAACAGGGAGGGGTTTCAACTTAGCATGCCTGGTAAGACATTCAGGGGGCCCTTGATAAATTCATACTGTAAGTGGAAACCACAAAGGTCCTGTTAGGTGCGAGTTTGGCGATGCCATTGACTCTGGGATTTGCAGTAATAGAGCAGGGTCTTTTGGACTGTTCAGATGATTTTAATGTTAGGCGTCCTGCAGGAGGTACCAACAGTGGGTGAGTGACCAAACCACCACCGCCAACTCCTTGTCATAGATGGGCCAGTTTGCTCAGTTGAGGTAGGTTGTGGGAGAAATAGGCTACCGATGTTTAACTCCTTTGTGATCCTGTAGCAGCACAGTGCCTACCGCCACTGAGGAGGCATTGCAGGCTACTACAAAGGGGCGAGAGGATTTCACTTGGCGGAGGACTGTGGATGTCAAGAGGACATCTTTGATAGCCTCAAATGCTGTTAAAATTTGAGGGACCACTTGAAGGGAACATTCACCATGTGAGTGGAAGAAGGGGTGCCTCCAGCTGAGCAAGGGCCGGCGGAAGCTTCTTTTTTTTAGCACTAGTGGCCCAACCCTGAGGGAAACTTCTAAAAAAAGCTATTATTCTAAGGAAACTGCGAAGATGTATTAAGGTAGTTGGGGTGGGTAATGGCTGGATGGTCTCAAGCTTTCAGGGGGAACTGAATAACCATCCCCAAGACTAGGTTGCCTAGAAAGGTCACCTACTCATTGAAGAATTCACACTTGGAAGGTTTTATGAGGAGTCTCGTCTTGTGGAGGGCTGCCACCACAGCTTCCATATCTGTGAAATGTTGTTCCAGGGTGGTGGAATGGATTAATATATTGTAATGTATGCAAAGGTGCATGAAAAGCAAAGATTTCCCAGCACATCATTGTTGAGACGCTGGAAGGTGGCTGTGAAATTCTTCAACCTAAAGGCATCACCCTAAACTGGAAGGAACCTCGTCAGGTGCAAATAGCCGTGAGCCACTCCTACCCCTTACCTACCCTATCTGAGTGAAGGCATTTACCAGTTCCAGCTTTGAGAAGATGTGGTACTTAGTGATATCCTTTGAAATGAATAGCTCCAGAGGCAGAGGGTATGGAAAATGGACTGTGATGTTATTCAGGTGACCGTAGTCAACACAGGGGATCAGAGAGCCCTTTAGTTTTTCGAAAAAACTATAGGTGAGGCGATTGGGGAAAATTTCTTGTTAATCCAACCCCTCTCCAAGATGTTAATCAAGCCAAATCTCCATGCCTTTGTCCTCTTCCTCTGTGTATGGGTAGGGGCAATTGATTTTGACAAGGTTGACCTTTAACTGAAATGACAGTAATATTCTGAGTGGGGGTAATCTTAGTTGCCAAATACATATCAAAAGCGTCATTGTACGGAGCAAGAAGGGAAGGGAAACCTGAGGGTAGATCTGCTGAAATAATTTTGAGGATAGATTAGGCTAAGTGAGGGACCCAAAGAAAGGGTATTCAGCAGGATAAATTCTCCACTTAACTTATGAATTGTAAATAAATGGAGTTACTCTTCAGGTTAATCTTAACCTGCTGGCGACGCCACTAGCCCACTCCCAAAATTACAGGATATAACAGATCCTGTAATTCCAATAAAATGGTTTAAAAACACAAAGTTGTGAATGAATAAGCTTAGGGGGTGTTAAATAATATGGCACTTCAGTGGCTCAGTGAGGCGCTAGGATAAATGAAGCTTCATCCATTACCAAGTAAAAAGAACGCAATACACTGAGTTCAATGAAGTTGCCCACCACGACCACAATGAGAAGGCTTGCACTATGACTACACTGCAATCTGAGCGGAAAGTAGCCAGAAACAAGGATTAGTCCTTATACTCTTTATTTGGAAAAAATGGAGAGAGCAGCTGAGGCGGAGCATGGCCCATGATGAAGATTGGGTGATTGGGAGGCATGAGGCTGGAATTCTCCAGAGGCAAAAGTTTCATATCCTCCTAACCCTCAGATGGGGAGGCAACAGTTCACGCGTACACCTGCTCCCCCTCCTTGGTGGAGGATCAGGGTTCCAGAAGAAATTTAACGATGCATGATGAATCCAGATTGGGATCATGGGTGACCAGCAAAGTGGCCTCATGGACAAGTTCAGAAGCAGCGGACACATCTAGTGGCTTCTTCCCCAAAGGGGAGACATCTGAGGTGGTCTCAGCAGAAGGGTAGAGGACTGCAATACTGGGAGGCCGCTTCACTTGTCTGAGGCCATTGGCTAAAGGAGGAGGGGCAGCACGTGGCGCAGCAAGGGCGGCAACAGCTGGCGTGGGTCGTGGAAAAGTTGGCGCCAATTGAGCGTGCTACAGAGAAAGAATTTTTAAGGACCCTGGGAGCGTGTCCCAGAATGGGTGGTCGGCAGATTTTGGGCTTAGGGCAGCCTGCAAGGCAGAGACCGCGATCTCAGGAGGTATTTGTACAGAGGGGATTAGCACAAAAAAGGATTTTTTAGGGAGGGCAGGTCTGCAGCTGCCTATACCAAGGTGAAGAGGCGTAGGAGTTGCGAGGGTCTTGACTCAGTGGCCTGAACCATTGAGGTGACTAGCACAAGCACAGAGTAGGGTTGCCAGTCTTAACTGCAGAGTAAAGCACCCCCTTACCCAGTGATAGACATCCCATTCCAAGGCGTCAAAAGATCCAACGCTGTTGGATGTCAGAGGGGGCTGGGGTTTATTTTGCTGTCAGCAGAGAAGTGCACCTGGTATTCCACCAGGGCACCCAGGACTTGTTGGTCACCTCATCTGAAGGATCAGAAGGGGCAATCATTCCTATCATGTTTACCAAGGGGGTTACGCTGATGGTAAAGGGTTGGCGTGTGAGCTCCATTCCACCAAATTCTGTTTGTAAGCTCATATAAGTGAGGCAGCGGACCAACAAGAGAAGACCAGATAGTAGAGCGAGTGCAAATATAGTGTGAGGGAATACGCCATCACTTCACCAACGCCAAATAGGAGAGCAGAGATGGCCGAGTAAGGGGTCAGTTCATTATGTTAGAGATTCAGTTGAGAAAGACTAGACTTGGCTCCCAATTGGGGGTGCATGAACACCTAGTGGAGAGTCCAGAATGTCAGGGGCACAGCAGTCTGAATGACTTGGAGGAGTGGGGTTCTAGCATAGACATGAGGAAATTAAAAGTTCAATAACGTACCAAAGTCCCCCAAGGCAAACTAAATGGCTGCATTGGGGCAACTGAGGGTCTCGCGGGGCAACCCTCAAGGGAGGGGGAGGCTGGGAAGTTGATATCTCCTCTATGTGTTTTGTTGTTGCAGTTTTTCAATTATTATAAATAAGTGTCATGTATCAACATAGGTTGTTTTCTTCCGTGAGGTTCAGTGGCGTAAATGGATGCAAAGGGGGTCTGTTTAGAGCGTTGGGGCTGATCTCTCCCTGAGAGGTGCTCCAGGCCCCTAAGGAAAAAAGATCTTTCACATGAAGGTTAGGTGAGGCCACTCTGGTGGCAACATAATGGGGTCACCTGATGCTTTTCCTCCAAATGGGTAACTTCTGGTGAGCCAGCGGTGGGGCGGAGAGCTGAATTAGCGACAAACAGAAGCGCATTAGCAGCAAGAGAGAGGACACATTGTCTGGAGTGAATTGTTCTGTGATATTTATGCTTATCTGATGGGTGGCGGGGTCTATCGACCAGAAACCCCAGTTGATGATCATTGTGAAAGTATTGGAGTTGAGGCGCACTTCACCAGATTGTATGACAAAAAAATTTTATAGTAAAAAAATGACAGATGGAGCATGTTATAGGTTAAGCGAGAACAGGGGTCAGTATTGCGACTAGGCGAGAGTAAAAATAAACTGACATTTAACCCTGGGAGGGTCTGTTTCCTTATGAATTGGGGGAAACATTGGGGGAGGCATCAAGAGATGGTTTCTTGAAATCAAGTGGTGGGCTCCGTTTGGCTGGGGAATGGTGGGCAAGGGGATATTTGAGACCCTGACAAAAACTTTATAACCCTTTCCCAAATTCTGGGAACAAGTCAGGTTGATGGTGCCAACCCAGGAACTGACCACTTGAGTCAGGCTAGTCATGCATTCTGAACTGCCCAAATTCATTATGGAGGGTTGCAACAATTTGTCTGGCTCACTCAACAATTGAATGAAAGCCCAAATTGTGGGCCAATTCAATTTTTTTCACGGATATCCTGGACCAGCTTCTATGGCCATAATTGGCAACTGGGCCTCAAAGCTAACCTGACATGTTTTTATAGAATTTTAGCAAAAATTTCCTAGGGAGGGGTGAGTCCAAGGGGCTTGCTTGTGGCCCTTGGATTGGACAGCCTCTCTAAAGATCCCTTTATCATTTCTAACAAGTAGAGGAGGGGAGAGGCAGCGATGAAGGATCTAGGGGAAAGAGCATCAACCCAGTGCTCATCCACCACCTGAACCAAGTTACTTTACTATGGGAGGGGTCCACCTGAAGCTTAGGATCCTTTTAACGCCTGAAGGTATGCTGGTCCCTATCCAGGCGCAGGGGTCGGGCCTAAGACTTCAAAGTGCTTTTAGTTTAGTTTTTTTAGTATGTCCAAATTATAAGGTAAACATAAACCATAATTTTATCATTATATGTTTCATTAGGTTAACAAGGGGACTTGGAAAATTTAAATAACAATATCAGCAAGCATCTTATAATATCTTTGTATCAAAGTTGATAGAAAGTTTCTCATGATAGTTCATTTTTTAATATATCTTTATTTATATAGAATGCAACCTTAGTAATATATATGTAGTAGTTTGTATTAGAACACCCAACGTAAAGCCTTTTTAACTTAAGACTTTAAATATTAGCTTGCTCCCCCAAATTTAAATATGTTTTAATGCTAGAACTGTACTGCTACCTATGGTTATAGAAGGAGTTAAGATGATTTTCTAATATGACTAAATCTATTTATATTATACTATATATGAAAATGCTTATAAGAAGTTCATGGATTGCACTCTCTGACTTTTATACTAGCTAAAGGGGTCTCAAGCTGGAAACCAGACATATAGTAGATCAACAGATTTAGATTTTAGTAACTTATATAAAAATTATCTATCTCAAAATATTATTTAGTACACCACTATAGTTTCTATACTTAAGCTGGATTCTAGGATAATTTCCAAGCTTGCTACTTTGAACCATCTGTTTAATGGTTAAATGGACCTAAATCATCATGTAATTTTTTAGGGTAAATAATAATGTATGCTGATGCTAATTTATTATGTATCATATCAAAAATTATCAGTGATTTTAGACAAAAATATTCTAAGTATATCCAAAACTTGGGATCCATGGCCTAGCGATTCCGCTTAATAATATTTGACTATGATGACATGAGCTCAAGGCTTTTTTGGTTAAGTCAAACTTAATAGTAGTTGACTTAATGACCTGGGCTGATGGGCTTTGTTGGTCTATGTCAAAATTAGTTCTAATGATAATTGAGTTTTTTATCAAAATGATTACTAATTAGTGGTACAAAGCACCTTGGTATGTGTTGGACATTTGCCTTGCCGCTGAAAAATAAGAATGTGGTAGGTTGAATTCAGCCAAAAAGGGGAAGTGTCAGCCCTTTGTAATTCTCTGATGCCCTTAAAATGATTTAAATATTACTGTAAAGAATATTGGCCAAAAGACCTTGGACAATTTTTGGTGGAACCCTGTTAACTGGGGTAACACCAGTTAAAACCCGCACAGGCACTTTTTGAAAAATTAAATGATTAGATTTTGCCAATTGCATGACGGACTTTGGGGAAACCAGTGGAAGGTACTCCCCCAACGAGCATCAAGTCCTTCACAACACCTGCGCGGGGGTCACCCTCTTTTATAGGCGTGGCGAATGCCCCCCAGGTGAGAATAATTTCTCTAATGGTGATTAGTTGCGGTACATTAAAACCTTGCTGCATGGGTATATTCTTCCCCAAAACCCCAACATCCATTTTACCAATATTAACTCAATTTACTCACTATCTGATAGGTCAAAACCCATATTACCTAATTCAGAAGGCGTTGAAGCTATTCCAAAACTATCCTTGAATTCCCCCAACCCTCAATATAATATATATACTTGCTGGTCAAGTATTGAGAGGGATTGATACTCTTTTACTCTCGCATGGCACCATTAAACCCTTAAAAATTCATATTTTCTTAAATTTTTAAAAAGTTTATATTTTATTATATTAGTGATATCAACCCCCATTGTTGGATTTGGGGGAATTAAGCACCAAGCGAGCATCTACGCCCCAAAATCCAACAAGTGGTGCTCACTACAGGGGGCACCTATATATTACCAAAATGACTACCAATTCGGAAACCAGGCTAGCTGCATTGAAAACCAACTAGGCAGTGCTTTGTATCACCTCAAAAGGCTTGAGTTGCACTCTTCCCAACGCCCTATTATGTTTAAACCTCTATTCCATGACAAATTCATTCTTGGTGAGGCCAGTATTGCCTCCTTCCTTTATGTTTATGAATCTGCGATGGAAGGAGCGACTGACCATCAAAAAACCAGGTATATCCTTCCCTGCTTAAATTGGATGGCTTAAGAGATCATGGTTCCTCAAATGGCTACACTTACCACCTATCAGAGGCCAAACAAGCGATGATTGATGAGTTTGGTTCAAAGCAAAGCTTACAACGCCAAAAACAGGCCTTTATGTGCCTTAGCTTGAAAGAGGGTGAGTCAATTCCCTCGTTTGTTGAGCGTTTCTATACCAAAGCTCAACCTCTGTTGTTGGCCAAACTGCTTCCTTTAGATGATGCTATTGCAGCTATCGTGGCTAGCTTGGCATCTTACCCCTCTTTAGCAATGCATATCTCTACAGTCAAGCATACCTTCCAAACTGTACAGGATATCAGAGAGGCTCTTCTAGCAGTAGCTTAAGTTTATGAACCTGAACTTCTGCAGGATGTATCAAATTGGGAAGCAACTCCGATCCCTTCAGCCTCTTCTATGGCTGTATCCCACATGGAACCTAGCTGCTGCAGAGCCACAACGACCTAATACTCCTCCACCATGTGAGGGTAACCAAAAATTATTTGCAGTTAAGGTGCAACGCTCCCCCCATATTCAGGGTCAATAGCTCAACCTATAAATGCAATTATCACTTTGCTAGGTCCCTCTCTTTCTAAGCGAACTACTACAATAAATAAAGCATCACACCTTCCTAAATCGCTGCCTAAATCCCTCTCAGCCTCAACTCAGGCTGCTTCTAGTTCAAACCATCTGATATGGGGCATTCCAAGCTGATCACTCCTAAGGCAACTGTCAAAGCCATTACACTTCCACCGTCTCTTCAAAATTTGGTACAGCCACTATGCTCCCTTCCATAGTCTAAAGGGTAGATGAAAGTGATAAAGCCCTCCCCTGTGAAGAAATTAAGCCGGTTTCTCCACCCCTCTTAGTAACTTGTTGAGGTGCATTGACAATCCCTCTTATGATGAGTTTGAGGGGGGTGGTGAAGATGCAGTCTATTATGTTTTGGGAGCTCCAATGGAAGTTCAGGTTTCGGATAAGTTGAGGCCAGAAAGAATTGATATTGCCAAAATACCACGACGAACCTACCTTCAACAGCTGTTAAGATTTTCAGAGGTGATCGATACCATTAGTGATGCAGACCAGCTTATTGGGACAGCGATACAATCCACCCAGCAGGTGCATACCCTCCAATATATAAAAGACAACTACCCTGAGATGGCTAAACACCTTGTTTCCACACTCCGTTTGAAGGAGGTCCTTGCCCTCCCCCCTACTTTTGGTACCACCATAACCAAGGTAGAGGTTGTTATCAATATTGTGCGCATTCTAGCTGTCCTTGATACGTGTGCTCTAGTGAACTTGGTATCTTTAAATCTCATCAAGAAAATTAAGTTGGTGACTGATCTGGACTATTCCTAAGAGTATGGACCTGCAGGGCTTAACAATACTCGAGCTATTGGAGCCTACTCTTCTCTACCCATATGAATTGAGAAGCTCTTACTTGCTGCACCTGCAGTGGCTTTGGAAAATAAGTCCTAAGATCTGCTCCTTGGTACTCAATTCATTATTGAGTATGAGGGAGTCATTGATATAAAACAGAGTGTATCTTTCCTTCTAAATTACAAGGTTCCCCTGGTCTTTACAAATGATGAGACTAAAAAGAAGGAATATGCATGCATAGTGGAGTACCCTTCTTCCGCCCTCACCATTATTTATACCACATCAGGCTGAAACACAAAAAAGCTGCCTGATTCAGTGGATGGTATAGAGGGTATAACATTGTATGCGTCAGAAGAGGTAGTCATCAAAGCGGGTGAAAAGGTGATAGACACAAAAATTACTATGAAAATCCCCTTCAACTGCCTTCTGCACTTAACAAGCATTGATGGAATAAGCCCTTTGAAACCTTGAGTGTTGTCAGGTATCCTAGATCCTGCCTACCAACGACCTATTAACCTTCTGCTGGGGAATCTCACCAACAAGGACATGGTTGTAAAGAATCATCAGGATATTGGAAAAGCCATGTTACTTCCCATTGATGACATTCATCAAGTTCATTATATTGGGTCTATGCTAGATATGGGACTACCTTCTGGCCAAATGATCTGCTCTTTGCCCAACGTGAAGATTTCTGATGAGCTAACTCCTGCTGAGCTTAATAAAGCTCATTCTTTACTGGAGTACCTATAGTGACATCTTCTCCAAATCCAATACTGACTAAGGGAATATTAAGAGCTGGTGCCACACCATTGATGTTGGGGATGCCAAGCCTATTTGATCCAAGCCTTATTGGAAATAAAAGTTGAGGAGCACCAGATGAGAACGGAGCTTAAACAGTTACTGGACGCAGGGCTTCTAGTGCCTTCTCAAAGTCTCTGGTAATCTCCTCTTTTTCTCATCAAAAAGAAAAATGGCGGCTATCAAGTAATTATGGACTACCACAAGCTGAATAATATCACTAAAAAGACAGCTACACTATTCTACAAATAGATGACACTCTGGTCCAACTCTCTGGGTCTAAGTTATTTTTTGCCATGAACTTAGCTAGCGGATACTGGAAAATGGACCTTTCTTCACAAGACCAGGAAAAGTGTGCGCTTATCTGCAGTGAGGATCTTTTCCAACCTACCCAATTACCACAAGGGTTGCGCAATGCACCTGCATCTTTCCAGCAAGCTATGGACCACATTTTACAGGACCTGAAGATTAGTTGTATGATTGTATATCTAGACAATATCACCATTTTCCCCGAACCTTTAATGAGTATCTTACTCATTTAAAAGAAGTTTTTCAACAGTTGCGGCCTCTAACATTAAGCTGAAGCCCTCTAAACGTACTTTCTTCCAAAAGAAGTTAGACTTCATGGGGCATGCCATCTCTTCTGATGAGATCCAGCCTCTCCAAGATAAAGTCGAGTTGATACCCAAGATGCCTGTTCCTAAAACCCTTCGCAATATTCAGGTGTTTTTGGGCATGTTGGGGTACTACCATCAAAACATCCCCAAATTTGCTCAGCTTAGTGAACACCTTGTATAATTTTTAACTAAAAACACAACTTTTCATTGGGGAGCAGAACAACAAGCTGCTTTTGTAAAGTTAAAAAAGCTGCTGCAGCAACGGCTTAGCCTGCACCACCCTGGTTATAGTAAACCCTTTATGCTGTTTACTGATGCTTCTGACTATGCGGTTGGAGCTATCTTGGCTCAACTGGATGAGCATGGGGTTGATCACTTCATTTCATATTTAGCAAGATGCTCTCTAAGGCTGAACGCAACTATAGCGTCACAGAGAAGGAATGTCTGGCCGTCTTTCTTGCTGTTAAACATTACCGCCCTTTCTTATATGGGACCTCATTTCAAGTGGTCACTGATCATGCCTCTTTAAAGTAATTACAAAATATGAAGGATCTCTTGGGCGACCGGAACGCTGGGCTTAAAGCATTAACATTATGATATGATCAATGTACACTGAGCTGGGACGAGCCATATGAATGTCAATGGGTTGACTCAGCTGCCCATCCTTCATTTAGATAATAGTGAAGCGGAGCGGCTAAATGATCTTCTAATGACCCCTGCTGCTTGAGAGGATGAGGATGAACCAGTTCAGAAGATGCTAGTTCGCCATTCCCATAACACGAAGGTGGATAATGGGCATCTATATAAGAAAATGGGGGTGAATTGGTTACCCTACCTCCGACCTTCAGAGCAAGTACATGTCATTATAAAGTCTCATACCTCCTAGGACATAGTGGAGTGTGGAAAACATATGAGTGGGTAAAAGAACGTTACTATTGGGAGTGAATCATGGAGACCATCGTCAAAGTCTTGGATGACTGTTTTCTATGAAAGAAGCAGTCCAACTTTAAAACAAAGTATCAATATCATCCTACCACCCCTCAACAGCCTTTCCACACAATAAGTCTCAATGTGGTTGGCCCTCTTCCCCAAACTACAGGTGAAAATTGATTAGTATTGGTTGGTATTGTTCACTTTACCAAATAGGTTGAGGCAGTGGCTATCCCAGCTCAGACAACTAAAGCCACAGCCACTTTTCTCCACCAGTATATTTTTACCTGACATGGTTGCCCCCAAGTTTTGCTCTGCGATAATGGTAAAACTTCACCTCTCAGGTAAAGATCCTTGCAAAGTCTATGGGGACCCAACAGCTCTTTTCAGCCCCCTACAACCCTTTAACCATTGATATGGTGGAAAGAGCAAATGGGACGCTGGTTTCTATATTACGGAAAATGGCTACTTCAGATCCCCTCTACTGGTATCAGTACTTGCCAAGTTCCCTAATGGTTTACCACATCAGCTATCATCAGATCCTTAAAATGTCACATTTCCGAGTATTGTATGGGTGATAATTTGGGGTTCCAGCTTTACTCACTATAGATATCTTCACTGACAAGTCTGATCCTGAGCAAACCATGAAGAAGTCAGCCCAGAATATCATACAGTTGCAATATGAGGCAATGACAAACTTAGCAGACAATTAGAAAAGAGGGTTATTCTGCAAATGAGCTCCAGGCCCCTCTTCCCTCTTTCCAAGTGTCTAACTTGTGGCTTTATTGTCATAACCGTATTATCTCCAGAGGGAGAAACTCAGGTCCATCTGGGAAGGGCCATTCTCAATTGCATATAAGCGAGGGGATGAGTATTCAATCAAATCCCTCACTACCAGAGTTACCATAAATCAGGTCCATGAACTCTTTCTACGGCCTTATTTTCCCCCAACATTCTTGAGGGGGGTGATGTCAGACATTTGGCCTTGCCACTGAGAAATAAGAATGTGGTAGGTCAAATTCAGTTGAAAAGGGGAAATGTTGGTCCTTATCAATTCTATAATGCCCTTAAAAACGATTTACATGATAATGTCAAGAAGATTGGCCAAAAAGACCCTGCCAGATATTGGTAGAACCCTGTCAACTGGGGTAGCACTAGTTTGAAACCTGCACGGGCACTTTCTGAAAAATCACACGATCAAATTTCATTGATTGCACAACAGACTTCAGGGAAACCAGCGGAAGGTACTCCCCAACCAGCACCAAGTCCTTCACAACACCTGCGCTGGGGCCACCCCTTTTATAGGCGTTGCGGATGCCCCCCAGGTGAGAATAATTTCTCTAATGGTGATTGGTTGTGGTACATTAAAACCTTGCTGCATGGATATATTCTGCCCAAAAACCCCAACATCCATTTTACCAATATCAACTCACTTTCCCCACAACCTGAAAGGATCAAGACCCATGTTACCTAATTCAGAAGGTGTCAAAGATATTCCAAAACTATCCTCAAATTTCCCCCAACCCTCAACATAGTACAAATACTTATTGGTCAAGTATCCATAGGGATTGACTCTCTTTTACCCTCGCATGGCACTTTTAAACCTCTAAAAAACCCTTATTTTATTAGGTTTTTAAGTTTAAAAAGTTTATTATCTTTGTGGTATTAAATCCCCCATTGTTGGATTTTGGGGAGTTAAGCACCTAGCGTGCATAATAAATTCCAAAATCCAACACTTGCCTATAAAATAAGCTACCAGCGAGTTATTAAGATGTCCCCCTTTAAAGCTCTATATTTACGCGCCCAGCTCACAAGTATCATTAAAACAAAGCTTAAGACCTCCGCTTCTAAGGACTCTGATTTAACCATGAGGGCCTTAGCTGATAAAATTATCCATCTCAAGTACTAGCCACGCAAGGCATCATCTCCACCAAAAGAAGGGAGACATGCCAATCTAATTTCAGCAACCTTACTTATTAATTTTAATTAGGTTACCTCATTCACTTTTTCATCATTGACCCAAAGGTTGACAGAATAAGCTTAACATTCTTTTTCTAAGTTTTTAAGGTCACTCATAAGGTGAAATTAGTGTACTACTTTGTTAACATCAATCAAAAGACAATGGTGAATCAAGTACATGGCCATTCCTCCAGCCCAATACCCCCTCTGACATGATCTTAAGGGGAGCGTTGTCAGTATTTGAGATGATGAGTGAGCAAAAATCCCATTTCTAAATTGAGCCTCAACAGATCAACTTTCAAACCAGCGCAAACAGAGCATTACCCTGAAGGCGCCAAAACTAGATTTGATCATGAAGCATCATGCATAAGAGAATCAATGAGAACACCTTCAAGAAATTGTCACTGTTTCCTGAATCACAAGAGGCGCGGTTATCACCTCTGCGGTCATGAAGACAGTGCAGTTCAATGAGGGTGCTGACCAGGCGGTTGGCCCAGAAGACAGTGAAAGATTCTGATCTTATGGGGCCATGAAGATATGTAAAGCACCATGTTCCTACATGGCCTATAGTATCAACTCTTTTATTTTAATAAATTAGTTATATTCGCCACAACTTTTTTTACCTCTCCACTAATTTTCAGCTTCAAGCCCATATTTTGACTTCAGTGACAGTTAAGAGAACTGTTACAATGAAACGCCTCCATCTTATTCATTTGTCTAAAGTGCAAGATGAAGGCATCAATTAATAATTTGATCAGTTGACCCAGAAAGGAATGTTGGTAACATCCAAGAGCCCATTGGCATAAACAGTCTTAAATGTAAAAAACAGGTCTAATTGAGAAGTAATTGACTGCCAGAGGGTCAAAAAATTAATGAACATGCTGTTATTCTGTCTCATGAATTGATGATGAACTTGACCTACTATCCAGAACATTGTGCTTCTCCTCCATGGATTTGATCTCTGTTTACTGGAAGACAGATTTAACCACAGGAATAACAGATAAATGTGATATAAGAACGACTAAAAGGGCTGCTTCAACTCATGCAAATGTCGCTGGGGCTATATAATACCCCTGCCGCTAACTAACGGGCCATGGATAGCATACTGGGTATCTCAAAATTTCCTGATCTTAGTATACATAAAGCAACATATATGGTTTTAATATAGTTCACCAAATATCTAAAACACTTGGAGGAATTAATAATTTGGCTTGATGCCACCAACCTTAATATGCCTAAGAAGTACAAATTCTTCCAGAAATTACTTTAATACTTAGGCTTTGTATCAGCAAGCAGGATTATGGCACTAGCAGGCCAGAGTTGAGGACATCAAGTAGATGAAGAGAATGCCAGAATTCAGGACATCCAGATCTTCCTCTAGATAATTAGTCACTACCAGTGCCTTAAAGAACATCATAAATAAGGTAACAATTAAAATATTATAAAAGGCCTCAATTTACGTGGACAGTAAACTGTTAGCTATATATCTATTAATTTTTACTTTTCTTGCATCAAGCACTCATACTCATGTATCCAAATTTTTTAAATTGTTGTAATCTAAACAACTGCATCACTAACTGCTGTAAGTGCAGTGCTGTCCCAGCATGATGACTAAGGGTAGAGCATCTAATGCCAATTGCAACCAGATGTTAGACGCGCACAATTGGAATTTCACTGTGACCATATATTCTTAGAGGTGATCTATGCATTAAAGCTCCTTAGCATACATGTTCTTGTAGTGCACTTCAAGGTTCTAACGAACTTTACCTCCCTCAAGTGGACATAGAGCCTCAAGTAGCCAGAAAAATGACTAAACCACTGAGCGCTGAATTTACAGGTGATAGACATCAAGATTAAGCATTAGTATGGTTAGTTAAAATATTCTGATTGACTGCCTTGAGTCCTCCCGTCGCATTGACAGCTAACATAACAAACAACATTTACAATAAAAATCTGAGCTACTAATATTATTATGTACTGAAAAGGTATAATGCGTTATGGACTGATGATAATCAACACCACGTTAAGAACAGAAAACTATAGAGATTAATAGAAGGTCGAGAATACCTTTTAGTAAAGCCATCCAAGCATACTTATATGATCTTTGAGGCCCAAAAAGACATGGGCCAAATACGGAAGAAAATACACATAAACAAAAAACATCACTATTACTTATAATTAACGCACTTAGGACCACAGGACATATGCTGATGCAGGAAGTGCCAAGTGGAAGCGCCATACTGCCAAAGCATTTTGTGCAATTGGTCAACCAAACTTTGACTGCCACACCACGCTAATCATTATTATGGAACTGCTCCATCATAGAATAAAATTAAATTAAATACCTTGGTGATGACTACCAACCGTCTTACAAAATGAGTTGAAGCTAAACTGATCAGAAACCTGAGTGGCTACAACTACTGCCATTTTTATTCTACAATATTGATTATGAGCTTGGGTGCCATAATTCCTGCTGATAAACAAAAATACTAACTTTATCTCACAGGTGCTTGCCAAGCTTAACCAATTTATGGGAGTTTGTGGGTCCCACCAATGCCTTATCACCCCAAACCTAATGGTGCACTAAAGTGGATCAATGGCACTCTAGTTGGCATCATAGTAAATTAGAGCCATATAGACCATCAGCTGAAACCTCTTCCTGTTTTCTGTAGTCTTTGCATACAATATTAGGTTCCACACTTCTACAATCTGAGCCTTTTCAACTCCTGTATGGGTACAACTGACACTGCCTTGAACCCTATGCTTCTGAATTTTCAGAGAGGAAACAACCTTAGCCACTAATTAGAGATTCTTAACCATGTGTTGATCAAGCTCCAAGATAATTTTTACTCTAACACTGATTTAGATGATGAAAATAGAGAACATGACGTACAAAATTACCCTTTTGCCCTGCTTCATCATAGGGAAGTGGGAGCTCTCCTATGACAAAAATGGGTTATTAGGACAAAATAAGCTTTACAACATCAGAAGAGTCCATAATAGATTAGAAAAGATCTCAACCAGTATCTATATGGTTAAGGGCCCCATAAAGGACAAGCCAACAAAATAGTACAGATAATTTTTAAAAGCAATTCCAGAAGGGTGCCAAAGAAACAACCACCACAAAAGATAACCCCACCTGAGGCTTTAAGAAATTTGTCAATCCCCTATGTTTAATCATTTTATGGTAAGGTTATTATTTGGGTTTGACCAACCAAATGATATTGTCTTCCTTGGTAACACCTAAATGCTCTTTAGACCTCACCGCCACCCCCAGACCACCTTGCTACCCTGTCTGTGTCTCTTGCAGATTCTTTTTCCTTAATACGTTGTCAGACATTCTGTTAGTTTTTTCTGATCTAAAATATATGTATTAATAATCATTTCGCCATTTTAACTTATTTTGGTGGATCAGTTCTATTAATTCATTTGGCATAAGTACAATGCTACAAACCAGTTTTATTCCTTTAAATAAATTGTTCTAATATCATCTTAATCCACCATAAGTGTTCTCACTTACTGTTGATATCTGCTATGCCTTGAGAAGTGTACCTGACTTTCAGCTAACTGATGACTAAACCCCCACAACAACATGAAGAACCTATTAGTGGGCCAAAAATCGGAAATAATTTAGGTTTTAGGCGTCTTTCTGAAGTCCACTACACAGTTTACATTTGTTAGGCCACAGCTTATATATGGTAGGGGCCGCATATATGAAAGGACAGTTGAGCAATTAAAATTACTGGATGCATTATTTACAATATTTGTCATCTTAAAGAGAAACTTAGTTTACATTTACAAAGAGTCTTCGATGTTGGAAGTATTAAACAAAAATGAATCAGAACCAAATAATCTACTTACAGGCATATTTTCACCCAAAAAGCACATTTACTTTAAGGTATTCTGTACTCATAATGCTATATCTAATTGACTGCAAATCTACCTATAGGTTCTTGGCTAGTTATAATTCCAATTGCAACTTGAGGACCCTGTCAATTCAGGATTTGCCTAATTTAAAATTTCCTTAACATTTTGTAATTTACGGCAAGTCAGAAACCAACCCCAATCGCTTTCAAATGCACATAATTAGTAGGTTTTGGTCCCCAATAACAGAAACTAATTATTGAAAGTTGCAATAATCCTCAAAGTTCTAAAATTGATTGAACCATTATAGAAATTTCACTATGCAAAAAAATGCAATTGGAGCTCTTTTTTACAAATAATATCATTACTAATAGGGGGTGGAAGGCGAGTTGGTAGGGCGTACGGCTACCAACCTGAAGGTTGCGGGTTCGATTCCCCCGCCCTTCGCACATCGATCGGGGTGCCAGCCAAAGGAAGCTATTGGCGGTTAGTAGGTCTAATAACACGAAAACCTTACCCATGATGTAACCAGAAAAATTTGAGTCCCGATCCGGAGGTGGAAAAACTTTTTTTTGACAGAGTTGACCCTGTTCAGGTTTCATGTCGTTTCTTTCTTTCGGTAATGCCTGTCCCCTGGTCGGCTTGCCTCGGTTAAATAATTATCATTACTAATATGGCAACTGACCCTAAAGCTATTGACTGACGTACCACAGCCTTTTCAAAAATATGTTAATTGTGATTATTTACATTTTCATAGTAAACGATGACAACTGATTATTAGTAAATTGGTAGCCATCTTTACAGTTTTTTTTGAAAATCCAAATGTAGCTTGAATCATTCTGGTTAAGAGGTATTTAAAGGGTTTTTAAACCCTAAAATTATCAGATCTCTATAAGCTCTAATTTAAATCACTGCTGTTTAATTTCTCTAAGGCATTATATGAGCTTTACTTATAAATTTTGAATCTAACTGAATAGCCACCAGTGCTAGGAAATCTGGTCTCATCCGTGAGTCCTGGCATGAACGTTTTTATAGTTTACTGCATAGGTTCTTTTGTAATTGAGTTTATTAAAGATAAGCATAATTTTATAGTTGCAATAAGACAATTATCCAGTTGATCTGCCTTATAAGATGGTTTAGTTTTGCCTATATAAACTCCTACAAGAAGGTATTGTAAAGTTTTCTTCTAAACACTTAACTGCGATCTGTACAAGGAAACTACCCCTTCAGCTAATACACAAGATACTTGATAACAAACTGTAAAAAACTACCCATTAAAAGCATACACAAGATTTTTGAGCACAAAATAGATTAGGTAAACAAAAAATATTAAATCTTCCCTAAGCCAAACAATAAATTGTATCACTATATAATTTAATAATAAAATGTCTGCCTTTAGTAAAAAATCAAAGGGGCTTAAGTAGTGAATTTGATGCTCAACTCTTTGGTTTGCACTCCAATAGGAACGTCATTCAAAGATGAATAACTTATCCCTAAAGAGCCAAATCAAAAAGATAAAACTATTCATCCATCTAGTCAGGATAAGTCCCAACTAACTACGCCCCCTATCAGTCAAATTCTGAAATAGAGTTCTCCAACGCTTTTCCCACCCAGACAGAGAACCTTTCTAAGAAGCAGCCTAATTAGGTACTGGAAACATCTAATTGTTTATAACAAGTCACTTAACTTAGGAAAACATGTAAGTTGCTGCTATGAAAAGTGTTGTCAACTCTTTAATAGATTCAAAATTCACTTTTAGTAATTGGTGCCAGACCCTGATCAATCTGCGCAATATAGAAAAAAAAAAAATAAAAAAGTTTATTTGAGTTTGGTCTACCTTGGACAAATATACCGCATGGAGAATTTTTTAGAAAATACAGGTTTCGAACTTGAAAGGCGCACTAGGGTGGAAGAAGTTTTAACTGCTCGGTTAAGCACCCTTAATCTCAAAAATATAGTTTATTGTTAATAATTAAACTAATAATCTGACTCTTGAAAAATATTCTAGGGGATAATAACCAACAAAAAATAATCAACAAGCTTGGACACGTTCCAAAATAAACATAATAATGTCTCATAGGAGAACATTCCCAGCAATAGTTATCAAACTTTGATAGTTACAACATACTGTAAGGCTTCTTATTATTAAAATGAACCAAAGCTGGATAAGATGGAAAATTATTATAATCTATAACAGCTGTATAGTCTGGACATACCTAGATCTTGACAAGTCCTCCAGCTTGATCAGATTATTCAGCAAAGATGGTGTTTAAGAGGTAGATGTCTTCATTATTCTGTGGCATGAGCCAGCCAGCATGATTTAGAATAAGCTATGTTTATCAGGTTCATAAGAACTTTTGAACTCCCCTAGCTCATCAAAGTTAAATTCTTCCCCTTGCTCATTACTCTTTCACATTTCCATACTCAGCAGCGAGGTTCATATTCCTCCTATCCTTCTCATGTTTACTACTTTATCATATTAATATGAGTAAAAATTTACTTAGTTGGATTATTTATTGGTAAACAACTCTAGTAATCTTTTTACTGCACAGTTTCAGTTTCCTCATGCACTTCATCTGCGTTGTATAGTACAATGGTCTATTAATTGATAATAGTATGATGACTATTATCTGTAGTTGAGTATGAATTCTTAGATCTCAGCCCAAAGCTCAGTCAGTATTCCTTATTAAATACTTGTGATGTAATCATAGGGATTCGTTCACTCATTCTTTCAACCCAATCTTCACAGAGATTCCCTGGTGACAGTCTCTTCAGTCCAACAAAAGATCTGCGGCAACCTTGGATTGTGTCTCCTTCTTCTCTAGATCCCCACTCAGATCCTTACTCTTTTCTCTAAGAGTCTTCTAATTATTGCACACAGAAATAATCCTTGAGAAGAATAGCATAATGGAAGCTGATGATAGTTTACTTCTTAAACTATATACCAAATGAACAACTTAGAACTATATATCTATAATATGATCTAGTTATCTGTTGTATCATCTGTTTTTGTAATTAATTTTTTTATTATAGTGAATCCCAAGAAATTTATAGTAAGGATTTGGTCATCTAACCCTCAGTTGACACTTCTTTGATATAATGGCAGCCATTGCCATTGAGTCACCCATCCTTGTCTCAGCAGCGATGGTCTCCCTATTCTGGCTAGGGTTTCGTCATTGGACATCCTCAAGACCTAAACAAAAAGAGTCAGAAAACATGTCACTAACAATTCCTCTTGATCCAAGCAAACCAACCATATTTGGCTAGCAACCTGCTTAGATAATGTGACTTATTACCCATTAAGGCAGGTTGCGCACCAACCAACTGATTTGCTAGTTGCAGGCGGCATCACTCGCCTTGCAACTTACTATTCATTCCCAATCCATCAGTGATGAAACCCAACTGATCCCAATCGGTAAACCTGATAGTTAATCACTATTAGATGTACCTATTTCATTGGCAACTCTGCTAATGAGTTTTTATGTATTCATCTGGATCAATCCCCAATGGATATGACCAGGCGAATATCCCAAAACCCCCCAAATGTAGTTACTCTAAAACTCAGGCCAACTGATTTCCAATTCACTTCACCTTAGGGAATTTTACTCTAGCGATCCTTGGTAATCTAGCAGGCTGGGAATATGGGCAAAAATCACAACACATCCCCTCTCTTGCCTAGATTTCCAGCGAGAAAAGGACTGGGGCATGAGAAAACTGCTTTGGACACTTAGTCAAATACTTTATTGATTCAAGTGGAGTACACTTTTCAATACTCAACGCTGCTCAGTATGACCTTCAGCATATGGCGTTCTTCCTCTTCCTCCTCGCTACTGCCTTCTAGAGCGCGGTCCTCATGATCTACTGTTGTGCCAGGCTGATCAATTTACTCATGACAATATTACTAATGGGATCTAGTTTCCCCCCATCAGGGTATATGACCTACTGTCATATTCAGGATTCTTGGTCCGGCGTCCTTGATTTCCTAATTTTCTCCTCATCCTAGACAGGAGCTTTTCTTGCCATCAATATTCATTTCATAGCTCAATTAAGGATACTTATTTTTATTTGCCCTTGTTATTTCTTTTATAACTCTTGGCTCAAGTCATTCCTAATTCTTCTCTTGGAGAGCTTATCCCATTTATTTTGAGATCAATCTCTCCGAAATTGGAGCTTATTGGATTGTAGAGTGCATAATGTTGACTTTCATATAAGTACAACATCCCCCCTATCATCCAGCTCATATATCAAATTAAAAGTCGCGATACTAGCACTTTCTTAATAGTTTTTTTGATCAAGACCTCCAGCTCTTCCAGAAGATGAGTCAGGATGCTCAGAGGAACCTCTTCTATGGTCTTTCCAGGACTCAGACGCCTAGTCTGGTGCCAGCGGCTAGTTCTTCTGTTGAATTACTGGAAACAGTAACTAATCCCTCCAAAGCCAGGCCTGCTATTGTTTTGAACAACTCTCGGCTGATTCTTCCTCTGCCATCAATTCCAATATTGGATTTGAAACTTTCCTGGATTTGGCTTCTTTTGCTGATGCACCGACAATCATCATAGATGCTCTGGAGATTATGCCATTTGCTCTTGATCGCTCATTTCTTGCCAGGTCTGACCTTGCTTCATGTTTTTTTTCCAACTCAGACAATATTACAAACCTGCTGTTCTGGCTACCAATCTCACCATCAGTAACAGTATTCACTTTGGGCTTCCCTATGCTGAACTCTAGCCCAAGTCACTGAGGCTTTGTCCCTAGTGCTGAATCCCTCTGATCTGAATAACATCCTGGATTGGGATACCGCCGCTTATGCTCTTCACTTTGCTGGCTAAGTTCTTTGAAGTTGGTCCACAAAACTTCCAGCTTTGACCAGATTTCATTGCTCCTTCAGCTTTAGCTTCTGAGAAGCCTGCAGTTGCCGCTTTCAGGATGCCATCCACTCCCTGCATGACTATCTCTTCGCTGGCGCTTCTCATTAGTATCTTCCGCTGATGGTGTTGATATGGGGCATGAATTGGCAACCCCCATCAAGCATCCCATGTTCATTGAGAGCCCATATGTCCAGTGTTCTTGATGAAGCCGTTATCAGGTGCTCAAGACTAATCTTCCAGATCCAGTACTGTATACGGAATAATTAAGGTTATTTGTCAATTGCCTCTTCAAAGACTGTTGCTTTCCTCCCCACTCTGGGGTTTTGCAACTGGCTTCATCTGTCATCTCAATTTCCCTTCCCCTAGTCACTTTCTCGCAGGGCTCTGCGTCCGCTCAAATAATGTGGTTTTGTGTAGGTCTAGCCATAACTAGCATCCACTCTCACATCAATTTTGATGGGCTGTTCATTCCTACCATGATCCCTCCTCCCTCCCCAGGAGATATAGGCGGAATTATCCCCATATTTAGGACAATTAATAAAAGAGTAAAAATTATAAAAATATATCAGTTTTTTCTCTATGCAGTTTTAAAATCTTTTTCCCTAATGTCTTTTATCAATTTTATATCCTTTTTCATGAGACTTGAACTTGTTTCAGTTCAGAGGTCCATCTTTTTATTTTTCCCCAAACTGGGTCCTGGGTATTTAAACCTGACAGTTTTCTATGATTCAGAGGTCCTTTTTTTGGACTTGACCTAAACTTCAGGACATGACCAACTTAATGGTTCATCAGTCCTTTGGGAACTCTTTTTTTCATCAATACATTACTTCAGATAATTAGCATGGGCTCAATTTACAACTCTTCCATCTAAGAGATTCTTTATGGAGTAGGCATCAGTCAGCATCTTGGCAATCACTTCAAATGGACTTGACCACAACACATCTAGTTTGTTTCTTCTTCCAAAAACCATGTGTATCGCAATAGGCAACTCTTTCCCCTATTTAATATTTGGCCAAGACCAATCAGTTCTTATCGTCTGTCAAATTTCGCTCATATCCTTTTCTTCAAAGTTGCATCAAATGCTTGTGATTGCATATCACTAAGGATATTTGTCAGTTGGGTAAGGTACTGTTTGGCACTCATCCCTGATGTAGGTTCCACCACTGAAAATAAAATTAGCGGCAACGCAGCCTTTCTTCCATATAACAATTCAAATGGCATCTTTCCCGTCGCCATATGATGACTTTTATGTAGGCGAATGTCACCAAACTCAGGAACATTCACCATGCAGAAGTTTTCCCTGCAAGTAGCTTCCTCAGCATCAGGCCAGCGTTCCATTTACCCTTTCTACCAGTCCGTTCATCTCCGGCTGGTAAGGTACTGACATGACTCTTCTGATCCCCATTATCTCATTCAGTCTTGGGATTAAAAAAGACATGAAGTTGGTCCCATTATTGCTAAGCAGGACCTGCGGACATCCATGCTGGTATTTTACTAGATCCAGGATGAACCTCGCGATACTGGTAGCATCTATTTTTGTTAGGGGCCTTCATCTTAACCCATCTCATCAGATGGTTGATGGCAACTATAATGTACTTGACTCCCCATGTGCTCATCATCAGTGGTCCTATCACGTTGATGGACACCATGTGCCAGGCAAATCCAGGGCGGACCAGTTGGTATCCAGTTGTATTCTTATGTGGTTTGTGCAGCTGGCACTCCACACAACAAGCTAGATAATCTGTGACATTGTAGTTGGTAGATTACCAGTGATAGTACTGGTGAATATGATCAGTTGTTTTCCTCAGGCCTCCATGTTCAACAACCTTGTGAGCTGCTTGCACTATAGCTGATCTTCCAGATGGCATCAGGAATAATAACCACTTCCCATTGATTATCTTGAGTAAATTGTCTAGCCATGGTCTCAGTGTTTTCCATCACTTTCCAAAGCGCACCTTGGATTTCTCAGGGCTCATCCCCAATTTTTCCGTCGACCATTCTCTGGAATAGCTCATCTGCCTGCAGGTATACCATCTGGACCATTGGTAATTGCAATAAGCCATCCGTGCTCTGGTGAGAAGCCCCCGCTCAGAGGACAATCTCATAATCATAAGCATGGAGCTTAAGTGCCCATATAGTCAGTTTTCCTTCTGGCTCTATCAAATTGTGCAGCTAACACAGTGAAGATTGTCCGTTACCACTTTATAGTGCATTCTGTGGATGTACGCATGAAACTGCTTACATGCATAAATGTTTGCAAGGCATTCACGCTCTGTCACAGTGTAGTTCCTCTCAGTGATTGAGAGTGTCCAGCTCACATATGCCTCCAGATATTTTTTTCCAAGTTTGTCTACTTGACTTAGTATGGCGCCAGTTGCCGTTAACAAAGCATCAGTTTGAATAATAAACTCCCAATTAAAGTTTGGATATTTCAGAATTGGAGAATCTATTAAATACCGGCGTAGCTCATCAAAGGAATCCTGGGCCTCTTTATTCCACATGAATCCTTATTTTAAATCCTTCAATAAATGGAATAATGGCTTGATTATTTGGGCAAAGTTTCAAATAAATCTTCTATAGTATCTGACCATCCCAAGGAACACTTGGATGTCCTGGACACTCTTCAGTACAGCCATCCGTTCTATGGCTGCTATCTTCTGGGTTTGTAGCTGCAATCCACTTGAGTTTATTATGAATCCCAGGTATTCCAACTCTTTCTTGAAGAAGTGGCACTTTCATGGCTTGATCTTCAGGTTAGCCATGGACAGCACTTAAAAGCTTCTTTTAAGTGGTGAAAATGATCAGTAAACGTTCTACTGAACACATTGATATTGTCCAAATATATCAGGATGCATGCAACTTCAGGTCGCTTAATATCGTGTCCATGGCCCTCTGGAATGTCGCAGGTGCATTGCAGAGACCCTGGGGCATCCTTAACAGCTGGCATAACCTCTGCGTGGTAATAATCGCGCATTTTTCTTGGTCTTCCTCTGGCAAGCTGATCTGCCAATATCCCAATATTAGATTTATCATTGAAAAATACCTAATTTCTCCTAAACAATCCAGCGCATCATCAATCCTTGGCAGGGGATATGAATCCTTCTTCATAATTTTGTTCAGCCTCCGGTAGTCAATCACCACCTGGTTAGATCCATCCTTCTTCTTCACGATCAGAATTGGACTTGCCCAGGGACTTGATGACGGAGCTAGAAGCCCATGCTTCACTAGTTTACTTATCACATCCTCCACTACTGCTTTGGCAGCTTTTGATCTTCAGATTGGTCTCATCCTTATTGGTAGATTTTCCCCAGTGTCAACCATGTGGATTATGTCTCGTGTGCATCCCAAATTGTGGTCATCCTGAGCGAACACTTCCCAATACATCTCAATAAGTTTGAGCACTTCTTTCTGCTGGACTTCCAGAAGATCAGCGAGCTGCTCCCAATCAACCAATAGATTGATGCTTTTGGCTACCCCAGCCAGTACTCCCATTTCATTGAGAGACCCAAAAAAATGGAATTTTCTCAATTTGGCCATTGGAATCAGATGAATAAACGTAATGATCTGATTCCTCTTGTTCTTCATCAATTTTTCACTCAAATTCGCCAAGAGAACTCGAATTTCTCCATGGTCCGGCCTTATTATCCCAGGAGCCACCCATGGCTCCACTCTGGACTTCTTCCAGGGGCTTCTGACCTCCACATACAACAGCTCAGAAATCTCCAAAGTCAAAAAAATGTCAATTATCTGCAATCCAGCTGGTATGGTCCTCTCTTTCTTGATCCTTAAGGAATTCCCTGGTTTTCTAGGATTTCTAACGGCATCTTGAATTGCTTCCTACCAACTAATTGGTATTAAATCAGTACAATGCTGTCATTGTATATCAGATTAATGAAATTGTTTCTCCAATTCAATGAAGCTTTATCATCCTTCAGGTATACCAATGGTAACAACTGTCCCAGGTTGGTTAACATATTATCCTTGAAGTTACATTTAACTCCATACTTCCATAGGAACTTTATTCCAATCAGGATATCATAGTTTTGGTTTGCCAAAACTATTTCTGGCACAGATAACACCAATGACCTGAATCATAGTGGCAGCACACTATACGCTCCACAGGAAATGGTGGTGTTCAACCCAGCTGTCCCATATACTATCTTGTGTTCCAAGTCCGATAAGATCTTCATCATCTTTACCATCATGGTTGAGACAATATTGATGGGCACTCCACTGTCGACAATCACCCTCACCCTCACTCGATTCACTTGTATATCTTTATACATACACTTGGAGTATTGTAACATAGTATTTACTGAGTGAATGGCGGCGTTATTAGCCAAATCTAGGGTGTGAATAATTTGTCCAATATTTCAGGAAATGATTCCTTTATCACGCCAAGGGAGATAGATAGATTGGTCTCATCTAAATGGACATCTGATAACTCTTCAGGATTCTCAGCAGTTCAAATCTTCTCTGCCTTTTGCCAGGCATATGGCCGGGCAACTTACTGGATTATCTTGGGATTGATTCTCTATCCCCAGCTCTGGTCACGGCATTCACATCCATATTGAGCACTTTGTATAACTGATCCTGCTCATCGTCTACAAACAGACCGCTAATATCTATTTCTTCATATATGATAATGGGACAACAGGTTTCTCCGCCACTCTAGACTGTTCCTTATTTAGGCAACAGGCCCTTTTCCTGAATCCTTGGCAGCTGCTGTCTCTTTGGCATGGACCACATTAATCTGATTTTTGGCTTTTTGCAGTGTACGGCAAAATGTCCTTTCCTTCCACATTGATAGCGACCTTCTCTTTCTTGCTTAACCATTTGATTTCTTTGGGCTTATATCCCAGCACTGTTTGATTGGTAGCCTCCTTTGCTCCTTTGTTTCCCTTCATGGGATTCAGATTTTATACTGGATTTGACTTGAAGCTTCTATTTGGGGCATTGAACGTTGCTCCCCAAATCTTCAGGTTGTCTACCATTTGCAAGGTAGTTATCTCCGTCATAAACATGGAAGACATTCAATGCAAATTGCAATAGGGCTGAAGGGCTGCTTGCAAAGCGATTTTAGCATCAAAGTCATCCAATACTTTTGCTTTGGCCAGGATCTGTAACTCCTGGTAAAATCAATCCGTGAAGCTAGCAAGAGACTCATCTTTATGAAGCTGGTTTACATAAATTCTTGCTTTCATTTTGACATGCGGGTCAGACTCCCAAACTCCTTCATGATGGCCGCCTTTGCCTCAGCATATGACCAACTGTCCCCCCTCCAGGTGGGGTAACATTAGGTTTTGACAGTCGGTGTCTAGGCAGTTCATGACCATCAACGCCTTTTGACATTCTCTGTAGCCATTCATAGTCATGTTGAACAGTTGGAAGCACTGGGGCATTATCCTGATGTAATGTTGGCAATTTTGGCACTGCCCTAAACTCCTCTGAGTCATTTCTGGCTGACTCTCTCAGTTCAGCTACTCAGCTAACTTCCAGAGTGACTTTGGGAGTCATCTCCAAAATGGCATTGAAAGTGGGTGGCATATTCCTTGGGGTATTTGACTTCCCAAGTATTGTGCAAAGACTTCTCTCTTTGGCATTTCTGGCCATATCAGGCTCACAAGCACATCTGTGAGCTTTCAGTTCCTCCACTTGTTTGATTAATTTCTTGATTTCTGCACCAAACTTTCTTAATTGAATGTGATCTGCTTCTTGCTCCATTTTCAGGTATAGGACCTCTCGAAAAAGGTCCCATTTTATAATCTTCAACAAATTTATTTTGCCGAATAACTCATTTTTTTTGTTGGCTACATTCTCTACTCCTTCCTCCACCTTGGCGACTCATTCTTCCAAGGCTGAGAACTCCCAATGGTCTGCTGAGCTTAAGGCATTCTAGTTTACAGTGGCGATCTCAGTCCACAGCTTGCATAGTTCTTCTTTATAAAACATTAAAATAGATTCTTTACTTAATTAACCCTGTAGTAAGCACCAACTTGTAAAAATTTACTCTAGGTTGATTATCAGCCGTCAACCCAGTAACCTTTTTACTGCACAGGTTTATTTCCTCGTGCACTTTGTCACATTGTATAGAATAAATTAATCATTAATAGTATGGATACTATTATCTGTAGTTGAGATTGAACCATTATTTGGACCAACGCTTGGCCATTATTTCCAATTGAATACTCTGTAAGTTGTACTCATAGGGATTTATTCCCTATACTCTTGTCCACCTGATCTTCGTTAAGATACCCCGGTGACAGTCTCTCTTGTCCCAACACACAGTCAGCAGCTATCCCTGATTGTGGTTCCTTTGTCTCTAGATCCCCGCTCAGATCCTTACTCTTCTCTCTGAGAGTCTTCCAATTATTGCCTTCTGCAATAATATCCTTGAGATATAATGACACAATAGAAGCTGATAGTCTAACTATACACCAAATTGATAATTTAACTGTAGATAATTTCTAATTACTTGTTTTATTATAGTAAATCCTAGAGAATTATATAGTAGGGGATTCAGCTGTCTAACCCTCGGTTGACACTTTCTCAATGAAACAGCAGCTGTTGCCATTGAGTCACCCAACCTCATCTCAGCAGTGACGGTCTTCCCCATCCTGGCTAGGATTCTGTCATTGGACATCCTTGAGACCTCAAATGAAAAGAGTTGAAAACGCGTCCCTAACGTTTTCCTCTCAATCAAAGCAAACCAAACATAACTGGCTAGCGACCTGCTTAGGTAATGGGACTTATTACCCATTATGGCAGATCACTTCAGTAACCAATTGATTTGCTAGTTGCATGCAGCATCACTCGCCTCACAACTTGCTATTCATTCCCAATCTGTTGATGATGAAACCCGACCAATCCCAATTGGTACACCTGATAGTTAATCACTATCAGGTGCCCCTATTATGTTAGCAACTCCGCCCAATGAGATCTGCAGTATTCATCTGGATCGATCCCCATTAGATACAACCAGGCGAATATCTCAAAATCCCCCAAACATATTTCCTCCAAAAATTGGGCCAACCAATTTCCAATTCACTTCGCCTAAATGAATTTTTCCCTAGCAATACCAGGTAATCTTACAGGCTAAAAATTGGGCAAAGATCCCAATAGGTGGTTATAGAATATATTTTCTGGTTTGTGTATTGGGTGTCAACTCATCCAGACTGGCAGCCCAGTCATATATGTATTAGTCGTTGCTATGACAATCTGACTTTGCACCCATGGATTTTCTAGTAACAAATCATTCTCACCTCACAAATGGCTACATCTAACCCCATTGTATTTGGGTCTCCTCAATCTTCTTTATCCAAAAATTTCCCCAATGCTAGTTAGAACCAGAAGCAACCTAAATATGCCAACAAAAAAGTTGATGTGATTTATGTTTGATCAACCATACAATATTGACTATAGTATCACACCAAACCCCTATAGACCTCATTGCTATCCCAGACCACCTTGACCAACTGCCTGTGTCTCTTAGATTATTTTATCCATCTAATCTGCTACCAGACATTCCTAAAATATTTTCTGACCCAAAATTTAAGTATTACAAATTAATAAGCCCTTTGATTTTCATCTTTTTGGAAATGATTTCTATCAATTTGTCAACCAAATATTCAATTCCACAAACCGCTCCATTCATGTCATTTAGATTTAATCAGAATTTATCAATTTATTTCTCCAAAAACATTTCCACCAGCTGATCTCTGCTATGTCTTGAGGAAGATGTAACATACTTTTATCCTTGCAAAGATCAAACCGCTGCATCAATATGAAACTATTATAGGGCCAAAAATGAGAAATTAAAAAAGATTTGTGCTTTTAATAACAACCAAATAAGCCATATTCTAAAAGCCACAGATTATATCATGAAGAGGCTGCATATTGAAAGGCCAGATATGGCAAAGCAAAATGTTGGATATACTATTAATTAAGTCCTCACAACTTCAGTGGAACTCAGGATATACATTCTTAGTGAATTTTTAATGCTATAAGTACCAAATAAGACTACAGAAGAACTGATAAGTCTACTTCTTTTAACAGTTATTTAAAAATTTAAAAATTTTATTTGAGGTGGGTCGACCTTGGGACAAATATACCACACCGAGAATGTTTTCTAGCCAGTACAGGTTTCGAACTCAAAACCTGCATTAGGGGTGGAAGCAGTTTTTACCCGCTCGGCTAACCACCCTTTTCTTTTAAAAGTTATTTTTCACCCAATAAAAATATTTATTACAAGGAATACTGTATTTATACAGCTCTATCTAATTAAGAGAAAATCAACCCGTGATGATCTTGCCCTGTTGTAATTTTATTTGCATCATTCTAGTACTTGATACAAGGGGAATTTGCAACAATGCAATATAAGAAATCAATTAAAGTGAGATAAGACTTGGTCTTTTTCTTGATTGCTTCAGGGACAAGTATCACCCAACTTTTAAACTAAAGAATCTATCATAAAACTCTTCTTTCTCCTCAGATTAAATAATGACAAAAATGATATTATTGCTATGGAGCTCATTTTTATAGAGCTGTTAGCCTCCCAGTCTCAAGACCAGAGGACTAACTTACCACACAAACATGTAAGATAAGTCATGGAACTGCTCCTCCTTAGGTAAGCCTATTTTCCAAAATTATTAATAAAGCCCACCTAAAGATCTTCAAGGGTAACAGAAAAAAGACTATTAGTATGAAAACTACTATTTATCTCCAGAAATGACATTGTCTGGGTTATACAAGAAGATTGATACCCAGTCACAAAGAGTTAGGATGATCACTTGATACATACATACATCTATCCTAAAGCATGCAGATCCTTCCTTGGCTGCACATTGAAGATGACTGGTCATTTATTCAGAGGGCACAGATAAGAAAACTATTTACTGTTAGAGTAATTGATGGCACCTTTCAGGAGTCCACATTATTGTTTACACAATCAAAGCCAGGTAGGTGAAGCAAATACTGAGTACAAAACTCTTGATGACCATTCTAATAGCAACCTGTCTCGCATCATTGGCAAGATATTAGATTACCTCAGGGCTTGACAATATGATGTGGCAACATAACACATCAAAGCAGAAATGTCAAATAATACTTGCATCAGAATTACCACTACATACATTTTTTGATGCCACAGATAAGTTTTACGCTCATATGTGTCACACTATCAAACAGTTGGTATATGAGTTTGACCAACAGCATAATTGCCACTTGCGTGTGATATTTTATCTCAACAAATTTGAGATCTTAAGAATAACTCTGAATCCTACCAGAAGTGGATCAGCGTCCAAAAATTTAGCTATAGTGGTTTTATCTATTTATCCTACAGTCTATATTGAAAATTTGGCTTGTTAACCTTCCACTGGCCTAAAGTCTGAATATTGCAAAGATCACTAAGGAGAATGTTTCCTTAAGAGCTAGGTTCTCAATTATAAAGCTAAAGTCAGAGGTCAAGCAATCTATGGAACACAAGCGCCAATTCTTCCAAAACAGGCCATTTTTGTGACTAAAACAGAGTTAACTCTGTAAATGTCAGTAGGGCCCTCTTGACATAAATTTAAGGAAGAATATACTGATGCAAACTTTTTTATACTGACATAGGTAGAAAATAAAAGCAACAAGGCTCTCATTGGGTTAAACTTTCCAGTTGATCTGACTTTGCTAAGTTTTTAAGGGAGATCAACTTAAATACCTATGTGGAAACTTATACCTTTTCCGCTCCTGATGTCCCAGATAACTACAAGACACATCAACTCTCCCATGCCATCTGTTGGCCCTTCAACTCTGATTACATAAAATATGGTTTAAGAATGGAAACAATAACATACCAACCGCGCCAAATATATACATTAGTAACTGAGGAATCCAGTGTTTATTTGATCCCCATCAACTTTCCTAATTTATACAAAAATAAGCAAAATCTCTTCTTGTCATTGTTCAAAATTAGCATGGATGGCACAAGCAACCAGGGTATTCGGCCAAGTAATAGAAAATAATGAGCCTTGAAAGCCAAGTATTGATGATGCTCAAGGTTAGTGAAATTATGGTGTCTTACCAGAAATAAAAAGGGAATGATTGTAAAAGAATTCAGAATATCAGAGGTGATGAACAACAATAAGACAACCTTCCACAATCTAGTACTAAAAAAAAAAAAAAAAAGACAACCTTCCACAAAATTTTCTTCAAAAGATTTATAAATCTTATATTTTGTTAATTGCTTTTACCCTCTCTCAGTTGTTATACAGTATAAAGAATTATTAACAAGTATGTTGCACATATTCCCTTAAGAAAGATTGTGAACTAAACAAAGATCTAAATCTTTATATGCTAGCCATGTTGAATGTTGAGCAAATAGATTGCATAAGGGTAACTACCTCCATCATTGTGCTGCAACCTTTGACGTACCTAATAATGAATTTGCATCAACTAAAAAATCAGAGCCAAACTTCACACAAAAGTCATTAAAAAGAGCCTCATAAATACTATAGACTCAAAAAACTAAACATCCCAAACATCATGAGCAGTTAATGTGTCATAAATGTTCGCTATGCTATCCAATGCAATGTTAAGGGGCCAAAACCTAAGGTGCGCCAAGTGGGAGAAATGGATACCAAAGAACACGGAAAATAGTGAGCAGAGCATACATTTGATAATAAAATTCTCTCAGTATCTAACATGTTCAATGAAAAACTCACAAAAAATTGAATCCCCCAACTCTTCATTAGAAATTGCTGATGACATAGTATCAGTTGACACAAGTTAGATAAGAGGATATAATCAGGCCACAGAGGTGTTATTAAAAACACTACTATACCAGTTGCCAAAGTACAAATATACTACTTGCTCAGACCTCATGACATAACTTTAGGGTATTAAAGTGCCTATCCCCCTTAGAGAACTAAACAGATCTATCTGCTCAGATCTTATATGAATATAGTCCTACCTGGAATAGATGGCAAGTTTGGCGTTTGCCTAATAAAAGCCATTAATAATCAATCTCTTGAGTTTACATACTTGGATATTAATTTAGGCAAGGTTATTTTAAGACTCCACTAGATAGTAGGGCGCGCATTAAAATTCTATTGATTAAGGTAGTCATAAAGCTGATAGTGTCTCCATATAATGACCAGAGCAAAGAGTACAGTTCTGTAGGCCAAGATCAAATAATTTCTTGGATCTTTCAGAGTGCTGCTAGAGTTGAGTTCTATAATTGCATCAGCTCTAAAGAATGTCTTACCAAACACCCACTAAAATCTCCCATCTGAACTTCCTTCATGAGACCTTATGGAGTCTATATGGATTTTAATTAAAAATAGTTTAGTGGTTATTGGCTATAACAACCTGATGTACTATAGAATCAGAGGCCTTCAGATCAAGAGATAAACTCCATTATTCATAAACCTACCAATTTAAGATGGAAGATACCTATTAACTATCAAAGGGTTTATGGTCAAACCCTATATTTACTGCATCAGATCTATATTGGAATGCATCCTTGCTAAAGGGCTGGCCACAATATGACTATTCCGCCTAGCCACCAATTAATAGTAAATAAGTATAAAAAACTGATATGAACATCAAGACTATATTGTATGATGTTCACACCCTTAACTGATCACGCAAGAAAAAGCTCATAGCAGCTAGGATGATCATCCAAAAGCCAATCCATGTGAAACTGCATCAGTTATTATCTCTATCCACATTCTCTTAATGGAAGAGACGTAAAACATACATGAGTTCAGGACTTTTTAGGAGGTCAGAAAGAAAGATGAAAGTTATTAGACTTTAGCTCATTGATACATCATGAATTTCTGGTTGTAATGACAGAAGATGAAAATGATTGTACAACAGCCTTATTTGGTCTTACACGATATTTTTGCAACAAGTAAATTTTTATCTGACATATGTCCTTGACGTGCTCAAAACTATAAACAATTGAAACCACCCGTTAATTCGCCTTGTCAGATTCAAGATGAAAAGTGAGACAAACTTCCCTGCTTCCAAAAAAAGCCTAAATAGATTGACTCTTGAACCAGCATGAATGGAACCTTAGCTTGAAGGCGCAAAAACAATAAATTGATCAGTAAGCGTCATGCTTACAAGAATTGATGGAAACATCTTCTTAAATAATTTTTCCACTTCACAAATCATTAGAGGCGTTGACCTCGCTGCTGCAGTCATGAAGGCGACGCAGTACAATGAGGGTGCTGACCAGATGGTCAATCCAGAAAGCAGTGAAAGCTTCTGATCTATGGGGCCATAAAAGTCCCTAAGGCACCATGCCCCAAATGCCCTATAAATATTGACGTTTTCTAACCAATAAAGTTTATTTCGCCCCATCTTTGTTTTTTTTATTTTCACACTAATTTAAGTTTCAAGCCCATTTCTGAACTTCATCAACAGTCAAGTGAACTGTTAAACTGAGAGAAGTGGTGCTCATTACAGGTGGCACTGGGCTGTCCAAAGTGTAAACGTCTATCATGTGAAATGGAGAATACTAGCATTTATGAAAGTCAAACTTCTGATCAGTTGAGAAGCATACCTTGAATGTTTAGTACCTTGCAATGCGAAGTATCACTCATGAAGCCTGAAAGCTTTAGAATTACAGGCCACTTTCCAGTTCTCTTTACCTTCTGTTGATGGCGATCAGTACCAGCTTTAAATAGGTACTTTAATGACATTATTCAACAATTTATAAATGGTATTTACTCTGTGGGGCATGCTCAAGCCACTCCCGCATCTTATTAGTGCCTTCTAACATGCAGAATCTTTATAGCTCGACCCAATGCCAGTGGGAACATTGACCTTTAAGACTAAGCGCTATCTTCAAAATTTTCTACGCTGCTATTCATCAGCTCCTTCAATTATCTGGGTTGCTCAATCATGAAGTCTCTTAAAAAACTAGGGCTTATCCAAACTTTACATTCCCATGTCATCAATTTGATCAAAGTGGCATCCTCCTTCATCCATGACAACTGAGAAGCCATTATTGATAACTGACGATTAATCAACAGAGCCCAAGGCCAAATCATAGTGTTGGATAGCGTGATTCCCAGCTACCTTTAAGATCAACAATTTTAGTTAATCCAACTCCTTGAGACTGCTTGGAACCAGCGCCTCAACCAAGACAAAGATCTGGTATGGACCCTACATTAACACTATCAAGAACTGGACTTTCATGACTACACCTCTGGGAATGAAGGTCCTGAAGGTCCTGAGGGGCCTGAAAGGCCTGAATGTCACCGTGGGACTTGAGGGCCCTCTGGCCCCATGGCACCTGCTCCTGGAGACCCTGAAGGCCCTTGGAATAAGATGACTTGTCAGCCTTAGCCTCCTTACAGGATCATATCTGGAATGTAGCCATAGGATGTAAACTCCCTTAGACGGAGAAGCCCTTGACTCTAGGTCTCAATTGAAGCATTGTCAGATGAAGTGGATAATTTTTGGACCTTCACCAAGCTTACAAATAGTTGCATTTCTCAGCTTGAACAAGCCTGTGAGGGTTCAAGACCTATTATATCAACCTAAAAAACAGCTACTACTTCAGGACATTGATATTCAAGCCCTAAAGAGCAAATTAGACATAAGGCGTCTATTTCTATCTTAACGAAACTAAGATGATATCCAAGAGTATCTTAGGGTCTAAGATGATGGTTGGACCATAAAGTACCCTATGACTATGTGGAAAATGAGATCTCAAAGCCTGCACTGTTCCTGACGCTAACACCTCTACACCATCTTTTAACTCATTTTAAACCTAGTTTTAATGAAAAATCACTCCTGACCAGGAAAGCATCGCCTCTGTTATAATTTCAGATGGTATCATTAGAATCCGTTATATTATTTGCACAGGTCAAACCCACTGGGCGACAGATGGATGATGTGGGGAATGTCAGTCCTTTGGATACACTTAAAAATATACTTAAAATAGGAGCAATTGCCTCAATTATTCTTTATTTATTTTTTATAAATACAACTACTTTTTGCTGTCCCATATCTTCTATGCTAGAAACAACCTACCTCTCTCAATTGCCCATCTCACTTATATACAGCAGCTTCAGGTGATACTGCTTCTCATAGCTTGGGCTATATTATTCCGCCAATTCTCCTCAAATTCAGCTTGTTATTCTCAAATTTCTCTGTCATCCTAATTGTAGGTGTTTTACTTCATATTTGTCAAATATCGACATTGCCTTATCACCTTATCACTTTATATAGAGGCGACCCAATAAAACCCATTATGTACAATAAAAACCTGTTAAGTCCAAATATTGCCTCATCTTGAGGCACTCAAATAATCCCAACTGATAATATATTTTCAGATTCTGCCCTGCTGTCCCACAATTATCGTCCATTCATATCAAAATTGTGACATCCTCTTTCCTATATGAATTTGTGAGTTCTTGGAAGAGGCCACCGATCAGCAAAAATGTGAAGCATAAACTCCTGCCTTAACAGCACTTTATGGGATATCATGACTTCCCACCTGAAAGAATGCAACGTCTGGGAGCATGACTGGATGGCCTTAGTCAAATATTAATAGCAATCCACCCCTGGCAAATAAAAACAAGTGTTCATGGATTAACCTGAATAAAGGGGTGAGCCCTATGGAGCTTAACAGCCGCTTCTATGCTATAGCGCAACATTTGGTTGCCACCAATCATTTTTTCTTGGCCAACACCAGTACCACCGTCATATCTGCAAAGGGATCTTAACTGAGGTCCATATGTATATGATTGTCCAAAAAACGGTTTTAGTGCATTTAAGAAATCAAAAAAGTGGGGACCATTTAGTACTAAAAAAAGAAATCAAAAAAGTGCATAACGAGATCCTGTGATGACTCTACATCCTAATGTTACTGCTTCTGCCCAATCCAAATGCTCTTGCATCCATGTGGTCAAAAACCAGTAAAATACTTGCCCCAATGGTTTTTATACAATGGCTTCCAGCACAGAACTGACATGCTGGAAATGACTTTCCAAGGAGGCGGTTAAAAGAGCCGTCAGCATGAAAATTGAGGCCTTTATGCTGACATTCCTTACACCTCAAGGATCATCACTGACCTCTAATGAACCTTAAGCTATCATACCTAAAGCAGAAGTTTTGGTACCCATTAATAATAAAGAATAGATACTGCATATTTTTCTTCCAATGACTCTCCCATGTTTCTCATGCTAAATACATAGTTCAAAAGTCTGGTTACCCGCAGCTCTGTTCAAGTTTATAAGGTCTTAATCCTCGCTATAGTGACAGTGGGTCCTCATAAAAGTTATATCATCCAAGTTTATAAAGCATATTGATCAGTCTGAACTTGCTTCATAATATATAGTATGACACAGCTGGATTACAGTATACACGATCTATAGGGTACTATTCCTCCCTACCTATCTGAATTATGAAGCTCTTAGTAAATACCCCTACCATCACGCTTGATAAACCGAGCTATGAACATCTTCTTGGAACTCAGATTCTTCAAGTCTACTATGTAGTGGTACATTTTAATAAAAGTTTTATCCCTACTTGGACATCTGGCTCCCATAGTCATTGAAACTTCCTGCAATTCCAAGGCGGAGGCCAAGGCATTTCTTCCCTTTTTAAAAGTGAGAGCTTATCAACCAACTTAATATCTACATAAGGTCTCTTGGGTATAGCTGCCCCACATGCTGTCAGAAAATTAACCATAGGGGTTACTTATGAGAACATCAAGATTGGGGGTGTCATTTAGTTAGGCGTGATTACTGGCTAATCGCCTAGTCTGACTTTATTTTAATGTTATAGTTTTTATTAATACTCTCCATTTAGGTGGGTTAAGCCCTATTAATGTATTGGGGATAATCCACAATAGTAATATTTTTAGGTTGACACCGGAACTATTGCTGAGGATGTCAGCCATTTAATTATTAGTTGTTTATATTCAGCAGGATCCTAGTTTGACGCTGACTGTCAATTGTCAGGCCATTATGGATTTTCAAGTGGAAATCTGATGTTTCCGTGATGTGAAAAAACAATGAGGATTATGATGCCCAACTCAGAGTACTGCCAACTAATGCTAAGCATGGTTTATTAGGTTTATAATAAGAATTTATATACAACTGTATTACAAATTGTGCTGAGGCTTTGTCAAAATAATATTTGGATTTCAGGATGAACGGTTTGGTAGGGAATTGGTACCATGGATAACTGATTATTGGATGATGTTCTGGCTTAAATGACCAATAGTTTTTTAATAGGCACAGTAGCCTCAGGATAAATGGTTGTCATTCCCTCTTAATAAGTATCTCTCTCGCCAATTACTTGTTAGTTGTTAGTAATTTGTCCATTAGATTAAAGGAAGATGGTATTGGAAATCCTTAAAGCAGGCGCGGGGCGATGCACTTAGAGTGGCTGACGCTACCAGCTCTCATACCTCAGCCCTCAAGAAACCCCTGATGGGAACCTGGCCAACCAGCCACCAACGACGAGGGGATGATGTCTGGCAGCCATGAGGGTGGTGCAGCGTGTAAGTGTCATAGCCGCCCAGGATTAGGGATGGACTTGCCAGGACACACCCAAGAGGGGCTGAAAATTAATCATGAGGTAAGGAGCAAGGGGTCAGGCTTCCCAGGAAGAGGGTTGAGTACCACCGGTTCACTCCCAAGCGAGACCAATGTGCTAAGGCGAAGTTGTTTGTCTGCTGGATTAGTGGGTTGGACGTGAAATTGTAGGGGTTGGTACGCCTATGAAGGCGAAACATAAAAAGCCAAGGAGTTCATACTTTTGGCCTGGCACACTAGCGGAGCCCACTGTCACCAAGGAAAGCAATCTTCTGACACCTTCTGTAGATGGACAAGAAGGCATGCCGTTTACTTACCTAGGGTGAACACTATACTTCTGAAGTCCCAATTTATTGACAATGCCCATATCCATGTTAACATCCCCTCCGGATTCCTGCTTGAAATTCATTCCTAAATAACCCATCCACTAAGGAGGTTATAGCTTGTCTGGAAATATAGATCCAGCGTATGTGGATCTATATATTAATGTAGTTGGTTAACCTTAAAGGCAAACCTTGGGTGGCTACCCCAAACAGTCTCAAAGCCTATGTTTGCCTCCTACCAGTAGAGGCTGTTGACGATGTCACAAGAATTTGGAGCATCAGAATAGTTTTGGTTAATAGATACCGTTCAGTGGCTCTTGTCAACATCAGTATCAAAATGGATCTCACTGGGGAACAACGACTTCAACATTTTGAATTATGGTGGAGTATTCACACCAATTTTGGCTTAACATATGCCTTTGGAAAAATTCGTGTTGTTCTACATTATGTTGAGAATGGTGACGCTTCCCCTTTCAGTAACAATATTTCAAAAAAGTAAGGTTGAAGATGCTCAGGTAGCTGTGGAACTTAATCAACTACACGAAGCTTGACTATTTGTTCCTTCACGCAGCCCTTGGGCCTCTCCTCTCCTACTGGTTTGGAAGAAGGTTGGCAGCCTTTGGGTGGTGTTGGACTATTGATGACTCAAATTTGTCACCATGTAGGACAGTTAGCTTCTACACCAGATTGATAACTCTCTCCACCTGGCACTGAATTATGATACTTTTCAGCAATGGATTTTACCATCGGATATTGGCAAGTGGAGCCCACTCCCAAAGATTGAGCCAAGTGCGCGCCTATAGCCAACAAAGGGCTACTTAAACCGACAGGATGCCCCAGGGCCTCTGTAACGCGCCGGCTAATTATCCAACGCGCCTGGACAGGACCTCAGGGACTTGAAGTTATCATGTGCCCTATATATCTTGAAGACATCACTGTCTACTTGCAAACTTTTAATTGTCATGTGAAGCACCTTCAATAAGTTTATAATCGGCTTAAAAAGGCTTTGAAAAAGCTTAAACTTTGAAGTGCTCGTCCTTGCTTTTAGTAATAGAATTCCATAAAAATGGTTTTCAAAGATAGCATCCAGCCCAAACAAAACAAACAACGCTATAGAAAGGATGTCACGCCATAAAGCTTGAGGGATAAAGAGGTATTCCTTAGTATAATTAGGTATCAACATAGGTTTACCCCTTGATTTGATGACCTGGAAATCCTCTATTTAACCTCCTGCAGAAGAAAATTACTTTTATGTGGTGTCTGGAACAAGAACGGGCTTTTAAGGCGTTGAGGACCACTCTTTGTACAAACCTATTTTAGTTCATCCATGTTTTAATTGACATTTCTTCTTTGTCATGGATGTGATTGATGTTTTCATCAGGGCTATCCTAGACCAGCACAGCGAAAATCAGGTCGATCATTCAGTGGCCTTTATCAGCATTACCCTGAGCAAGGCTAAATGGAATTATAGTGTCACCACTTGAGAATGCCTGACTGTCTTGTTAGCAATCAATTTTTTGGCCCTATATCTATGGCACCCACTTTACCATCATCACTGATAATTCCTCTCTTTGCAGGCTACAGAAAATGAAAGAACCAGATGGCCGTTTTGCCCAATGGGCTCTAAGACTTTAGAGCTATGATTTCATTATTGCCCATTGCACAGGAACAATCCACCAAAATGCCACAGGCCTCTCTAGGATGCCAGTATTGGCTGACTTTACCCCCAAGGAATACCAACTGTACAATCTAATTGGCCGACAAGAACTCTGGGAGTTAGAAACTTCTGATATCCAAGCTGAGCTCTGAAAAATGACCGTGGTTTTCAGATCAAGGAAGGCTGCTATATTAGAGGGTCAATAAGAATGGCTCCCTTACATCCGCCCTTCATCCCACCCAACGTTATCCTAGAGGATCATATGACTGTGGGACATGGGCCAGTTAAGAAAACTCATAAGTGGTTAAAGAGACGATGTTACTGGGACCAAATGGTGGAAATCACCTAAGAGATCTAGAAGCTTGTATAACTTGAGATCTCAAGATTTAGCAAGTACTCAATACCATCATCAGTCATTGACCCAGCGGAGCCCTTCATCTTTATTAGCATTGATGTATTAGGCCTTCTTCCCACTGTGAAGCATGGTCATCAATGTATCCTCCTAGCTATGAACCATCTGACCAAAGAGGTCGAAATGATTTTAATCACATTCACTGCAAAAATCATGGAACTCTTTCTTATTTGATCGATTTGGAACCAGCATGGATGCCCACAAACTTTGATTTTGAGAATGAGTTAAGTTCTCTTCGCAGGTAGTCCAGGAACTTACTTCACTTTTTGACACTAACCAAATTTTTGCCGCACCTTACAACCCATCAACCAAAGGCGCGGTGGAACACATTAATGGAACCCTTGTCTATATTTTGTGGAAGATGGCCACCTTTAATCCTGCTCGCTGGAATCATTATCTACCCAACGCTTTGCTTGCCTATAAATAGGCTACAACCAAGTCATTATGTTATCCCCCTTTGAAGCTCTATATGTACGTGCCCCCAGCTCAAAAGTAGCATTAATACAAAGCCCAAGACCTCCGCTCCTGAGAACTATGATTTAACCATGAGGGCTTTAGCTGATAAACTTGTCTGGCTTCAAGCCCTAACCACGCAAGGTATCATCACAACCACAGAAAGGGAGACATCCCAATTTAATTTCAGCCTAACATACTTTTTAATTTTAAAATAGGTGACCTAATTCACTTTTTTCATCATTGACTCATGTTAGATTTTTACCTAGGTGATATTTGTCACATATTAATGAAATTATTATTATAATTAATTGAGGATTTTTGCTAATTAGGTTGCTAATTTTGATTTTTTATTTAATAATAATACCCTAATTTGTGCTCCCTCATTTGGTTGGGTTGAGCTGTCCTGATCCGCAGGATCAAAAAAGTATTAGGGATCATCTTTATTAAAAAATTAGTGGGTCTCATCACCAGTAACTGAGGCCAAGGATATCAAGATAATTAATATTATCAAAGATGCCAAATTGCTTAAATTCGACGTCAAAAGTATTATGAAACAATCTTAATATAGTTTTCAGTCAATTTTGACACCAGTGACTTATTCTGAAAATTTCAAACTAATTAATACTAATCATGTAAACTTGGCAGAATCTTATCTCAATGCAATTCCATGTGAATATGATTGTGAAACTTTCCAGCGGAAAGCTAAAAGTACTGATGAATTATGCTATAAGTTGAACCATTTAATATTAATAAAATAAAGTCAAATTGCATTTTGAATTTGTGAGAGTATTTGGAACAATCCTTGACAGCATTTTGTTTTAGATTTGACACTGGCGACATATGCTGAGGATGCCAATATATTAATTCAGATTATGATGAATCAAGGATCAATGTAATCCTGTACATTCGAGGATGACAAGTATCACCAGTGAGAGTGCCTAAGAATACTAAGCAGAGAGAATCACCAGTAAGTGCTGAAAATGCTGGCAATAAATGCAATGATGTGGACAGGCAAGAAATGCCTATAAATAATTTTATCTCCATCTTTATATAAAGATATCTTTAAATCTTCAGATCTTCAGATCCTAAAATCTAATATTTGTTTTCCCCTCTTTATTAAGTTTTTAGTTAAAAGTAGTTGGCTTAGCTTGTAGAGGTGGAATTCAAGATCCCCCAGTTGTTAGGTGCTGGGTTAAAACACAAGAAGTGGTTGGCGCAACCAAACCCTACCTTGAAATAGATGGAAACCATGAAGAAACTAAACAACTAGCATTAACAATGTTGGACTGGAAGGATTGAAGGGGAGGAACCCTGAGGGAGTCAATAGGGGCCGCTGAACCACAATTGTTGGACATGTTTTAGGAGGATCTCTGAGCCAAATCGAGTGGTCATGCCTCAGAAAGAAAGAGTTGTCAGTCTTTTGGGTTGACGGGTTCCCCTGAGAATTTGTAGGGAAAGGCAGCTGATGATTGTGAAAATACAAGGGCCAGCAGTCTTCATACTTTTTGGTCTAGCACACTAAAAGAGTCAGCTAGTGATGAATATGAGAAATCCTCAACAACCCAGAAGGTTGACAGAATAAGCTCAACATTCTTTGTCTTTATTTTTAAGGGCACACATAAGGTGAAACCAGAGTACTCTATTGCCAACATCAATCAAGGTATAGTGGTGAATTGAGTGCATGTCCATTTTCTTCAGACCAATATACCATCTTACAGGATCATGAGGGGGTTTAGTCAGAATTCGAGATGATGAGTGAGCCAAAATCTCTTCTCTTAATTGAGCCTCAGAAAATTAAATCTCAAACCACCGCAAACAGAACACTACCCTGAAGGAGCCAAAACTAGATTTGATCATGAAGCATCATGCATAAGAGAATAATGAGAACATCTTCAAGAAAAAACCCAGCTTTCTGAATCATCTGAGGCGCTGTTATCAAAACTGCAGTCAGGAATGCAATGCAGAGCAATGAGGGTGCTGATCAGGCGGACAATCCAGAAGGCGTGAAAATTTTGATCTTATGGGGCCATGAAGGTCCCTGAAGCACCATGTCCCTACACCCTTTAGTATTGACGCTTTCTAACTCAATAAAGTAGTCTATACTCACTAAATTGTTTTTGAACTCTCCGCTAAATTTCAGCTTCAAGCCCAATTTTGGAATTCAGTGACGGTCAGGAGAACTGTTATGAAGAGACGCCTTCATACCATATGTTTGTCTATAGTGCAAGTGAAGGCATAAATTAAGAATTTGATCAGATGACCCAGAAAGGGATGCTGATAATATCCAAGAGACAGTTGGCATCACCAGCTATAATTTAAAAACAGGTCTAGTTGAGCGAAAATTAAAAACAAAAGACTCAAAAATTCAATAAACATGCTGTTATTCTGCCCTATGAATTAATGCTGCACTTGGCCTACTATCTAAAACAGTTATTCTCCGCCTTGGATTAAATATTTGGTTCTCTAACAGATAGAGTTACCCCAGGATTAACAAAAAAATGTGATATAAGAACGACTAAAAGGTCTGTTTTAACCCATGCAAATGCCGCTGGGTGCTTCAAAACCCCTACTTACTTTTCAATGGGTCATGGATAGCATACTGGGTATCTTAAAATTTACTGATCTTAGTATACATAAAACGACATATACAGTTTAAGATAGCTCACCAAATAGTTAAAACACCTGGAAGATTTTTAACTGACTTGATGCCACCAGCCTTAATAAACCGAAGAAGTACAAATTCTTCCAGGAATTACTTGAATACTTATGCTTTGTTATTAACAAGCAGGAGTATGGTACTAGCGCTAGAGTTAGATCCATCTAATAGATGTACTGAATTCCATAATGCAGAACATTTAGTTCTTACTTTGATAATTGGCTACTATGAGTTTCTTATAGAGAAAATCAGAAAAATAGGAGAACAGATAATACAGATTTTAAGAGCAGGCCCAATATACGTGGACAACAAAATGTTAGCTGGATATCTTTAACTTGTAATTGCCTCGCCTCAAGCACTAATACTCATGTATCCAAAATTTTATAAACTGTTGTAATTTAAACAACTGCATCCCTCACTGCCATAAGCGCTGTGCTGTCTCAGCACGACGACTAAGGGTAGAGCATCTTGTAGCCAACTACAACCATGTTAGACGCGCACAAGTGGAAAATACATTATGACTAAAATAAAATCTTAGAGGTGATCTATGTATCAAAGAAGTTTGTGTCTATGTTCTTTTAATGAACTTCAAGGTGTTAACTAACTACTCCTTCATCAAGTAGACACAGAGCCTCAAGGAGCCAGAAAGATGACTCTACCACTGGGCGCTGAATTGACAGGTGATAGACTTCAAGGTTAAGCACTAATCTGGCTAATTACCAGAATTCTGATTGACTGCCTTGAGTCCTCACCGTTGCATTGACTGCTAACATGGCAGACAACATCTACAATAAAATCTGTGCTGCAATATTATTGTGTATTAAAGGTATAATGTGTGATTGACTGAATGATGAATAACACCACGCTAAGGACAGTAAACTATATGGATTAATAGAAGGTCAAGAATGCCTTATACTATAGCCATCCATGCATACTTATATGATCTTCAAGGCTCATAAAACCATGGGCCACAGATGGTTTACAAAGACATATGAACAAAAGCACCACTACCACTTAGAATTAATGCACTTAATAACCACAGGCCATATGTAAATGCAGGGAGTGCCATGAGGAAGCGCCATACTGTTAAAACACATTATACAATTGGTTGACTAAACTTTAACTTCCACACCACGCTATTCATTATTGTGGAACTGCTACCATCATAGAAAAAAATTAAATACTTTGGTGATGACTATCAACCGTCTTATAAAATGGTTTTAAGCTAAGCTGAACAGAAACCTGAGTGGCTTCAACGACTGCCTAATCTATTTTAAAATTACACTTATAATTTGGGTGCCATAATTACTGCTAATAGATAAAGAGAATAACTTTACCTCGCAGGTGATTGCCAAGCTTAAATTAATTTAATGGGGTTTGTGGGTCCCACCAATTCCCTATCTCCCCAATCCTAATGGTTCAGTGGAGTGGGACAATGGCACTATATTTGACATCATAGGAAATTAGAAAAATATAAACCATCCAGTTAGAACCTCTTCATGTCTTCTTTATTATTTGCATATGATATTAGGTTCCACCCGTCTACAATATGAGCCATTTTAACTATGTATGAGAGACAACTGACACTGCCTTGAATCCTATGCTCCTGAATTTGCAAAGAGTGAAAGTTCTTCGCCACTAGTTAGAATTCCTAACCCAAATGTTGTTCAATCTCCAAGCCTTTTTATACTTTAACACGCTACCTAGATAATGGGGTGTAGAGAGCATGGCATATAAAATCACCTCTTTGCTCTGTTTCATCTTAGGGAAGTGGGTGATCTACTATAATAAAAATGGGTTTATAAGGACTAATTAAGCTTGAACACATCTGAAGAGGCCATCATAAATTATAATAAGATCTCAACCAATACTTATATGGTTAAGGGCCATGTTTGAATTTTAACAGATGAAATCCTTCAATGATTAATTGTTATTTGGTATGAAATAGCCAATCCCAGCGGAATGGCTTATTGACTGGATTTTGTATGTTTAATGTGATTGCTAGTTGGTGCTCCCTAATTTGGGTTGAGACGAAAATTTGTATGCCACCAAGTTTGGAAGTAGGTTCAAGTAGGGCCAATTGGTGGACCCAAATAAGTATAAGGATCATCAGCAACTAATGGCCAAGGATGATCCAATTATTATCAGTCAGCAGAATCAGTGTTCGATGCCAACTGCTATTTGTGGACTGTTGTGGGATTTACAGTGGAAAGCTGATGTATTCGCTTCAATCATCAATCTATGATTTCGCTGCCTGTACTATTTATTTGATGTCAGCAGATCTGACAATTATGATTTTGAGGTGGCCAAGGTTGTTTCCAGTGCCTCATTTAGTATAATCATTATTGCATGAATAAGATGATTCCTAATCAATCAAAATGAGATAATTCAAGGAGAGATGTCAGCGAGCTGTTAAATTATGCTGAGTCAAAGTGAGCGACTGAAGTTGTTTCTGGTGCATTATTATCAACTCAAATGTCAAGTCCAAATTTGACATTTATTTAGATTAATTATTTATATGGCTCACTATTGACTTATTGTTGAGGATTAGCCAAAACTAATTCAGACATGGAAAGGATGGAGTGAAAGGGTTGACACCAGGGAAGAGAATAGTGTAGTAGTAATAGAATAAGAGTGGTTGACTGGAAGAACCAGCAGAAGAGCTGATAGGTCAGCGGTGGGAGCAGTAGCCCTTTTGTAAATAGTATAAATACCTGGCGCTTCCTTCTCAATAAATACTCTCCTTTGCCTAATCTACCTTTTGTTATAAGTTTATAGTTTATTTTGTTAGTTAGGGATTAGGCTAGGGGATCCCTTAATGGTGTGGTTGACATGCCAGGGGTTAGCTGGTGCTGCTGGCCCCGACGCCTAAGGTAAAATGGCAAGGGCTGACCAGTCTTCATACTGGTTATCCTGCCAACTAGCAGAGCTCATAGTCAATTTTACAATAGGCCCCATAAAGGACAATCCATCAATATAGTACAGATAAATAATTAAAGAAATTCCAGAAGGGTGCCAAAACAAAAACAACCACAAACAATAACCCAACTGGGGTCTGTAAGAAATTTATAAGTCCTCTATGTTTGGTCAAGTTGGGGAAATGTTATGATTTGGGCTTGACCAACCAAATGATAATGATTCCTTAATAATATCTAAATGCCACATAGACATCACCATTGCCCTATACCACCTTGCCACCCTGTCCATGTTACTTGCAGATTCTTTTTCCTCAAATACGTTGTCAGACATTCTGTTAATATTTTCTGATCTAAAATCTATGTATTAATAATTATTTTGCCATTTAAACCTTTTTTTGGCGGATCATTTTTATTAATTTGTTGAGCATAAATCCAATGCTACAAAACTGTCTAATTCCTTTAAGCAAATTATTCTATTATTCATCTGAATCCGCCTATAAATGTTCCCACTGACTGTTGATATCTATTATGCCTTGAGGATTGTACCTGACCTTCAGATAACTGATGATTAAACCCACACTGCGACGTGAAGAACCTATTAGTGGGCCACAAAATTAGGTACCATTTAGGTTTTAGGTGCTGCACTGAAGTATGCCACACAGTTTAAGTTTTTAGGTAACAGGTTATATATGGTAGGGGCCAAATATATGAAAGGACAGTTAAACAATGAAATTACTGGATTCATTTTTATAACTATTGTCATCTTCAGAAAAACTTAAAGTTACATTTACAAAGAATCTTTAATGTTAAAAGTATTAAACGAAAATGAACATAACTAGTTTTTTAACTTTTCAAAAACATATTTTCACCCAAAAACACGTTTACTTTTAGCTAATTTGTACTCATAATGCTACATTTAATTGACTGCAAATCTACCTATGTGTTCTTGTCTAGTTATAATTCCAATTGCAACTTGAGGAACCTTTAATAATTCAGGTTTTTTTTCCTGAATTAAAAATTTTCCTTAACATTTTGTAATTTATTAAAAGTCTAAAATTAACCCCAATCGCTTAAAAATGTACACAATTTGTAGAGAATGATCCCCATTAACTCAAAGAACTAATTATTGATAGTTGCAACAATACCCAAAGGTCTAAAAACAATTGTCCCATTATAGAAATTTAACCATGAAAAAACAATGCAATTACAAAATCATAAAATTTAGATCACTACTCATAAGGCAACTGGCCCTGAGCTATTAGTTGACTTACCACAGCCTTAATTAAAGATATGTTAATTGTGGCTATCAAAGCTTCCATAGTAAATAGTGACACCTGATTTTTAGTAAACCGGCAGCCATCTTAACTTAGATTTTTCTTCAAAAATCAAAATAGAGCTTGAAATAAACTGGTTAAGAGGTACATAAAGAAGTTTAAACCTAAAATCCACATATCTCTATAAGTTCAATTAAAGCACTGCTGGTTAAATCCTCCTTGGCGTTCTTGGAGCTTTACTTATTATTTTTGAACCCAATTAGATAGCCACAAGTGCCACGAAATCTGGTCTCTTCCTTGAGCCCTGGTGTGAACGTTTTGGGTTTATTGCACAAGTTCTTTTGTGATTAAGTTTATTAAAGATAAGCATATTTTTATAGTTGCAATAAGACATCTAAAAAAGTCGACTTACTTTATAAAATGGCCATTAAACTCGCCTAAATATTCTCCTCTAAGAAAGTATTGAAAGATTTTCCTAAAACCTTAACTGTGATCTGTACAAGAAAAACTACCTTCTCAAAAATTCACAATATACTTCGTAACAAACTGTAAAAGTAACCTAACCCATCAAACTCTTAAAAAGATTTCTAAAGCACAAAATAGATCAGGTAAGCGCAAAATATTTTAAAATCTTCCTCAAGCAAACAATAAATTGTATCAATATCTAATTTATTACTGAAATGTCTGCCTTTAGTAAATTAATCAAGGGGCATAAGTAGCATATTTAACGCTCACATTTTTTGTTAGCAATCCAATAGGAACGGCATTTAATCCTGTAAAACTTATCCATAAAGAGTCATATTTAAAAGATAAAACATTTCATCCCTTTAGTTAGTGTGATGGATGGAGTCTCTGAAAACTGCTACAAAGCAGTTAGGCAAGAGTTCTCAAGTAAGTGCCCACAGTCAGGATAGCCCTGCTGTGGAGAGATCCAAATTCTGACTATGTGGAAATCACTTTACCACGAAGGTTTGGGCCACAGTTAAGACAGTGCTGGCGCTCAGAAGGAGGGCCTGACCCCCTAAGAGGGCGTACAAGGACTGGATGGCCCTGTCAAAGTCTGAATTGCTGTCAATGTGGGGTTTCCGGGTTTTCTTAATAAACTGATTTACAAATGCAAAAACTTTATTTTTGAATTTATTAGGTTTTATTTAAAATTTATAGAAGACGAAACTGCTTTACACAGTTTCGCCTGCTCAGATTTATACTGAGCTTAGTGGGGAAGAGCAGATCATGTTCCCGCAAAGTCCGCGGGCATCTTCCCAGCGGAGGGCCCTATTTGAGAATCTAGAGCCTCGATTTTGGCACTGAGGCCCATTCTCAAACTCGGGCTGGGTACCCTCAGGGTTGCAGAAACTTTTCCAAATTTATAATTCAGCTTCGATTTGCTCTCAAAGCCCAGGCCATTCCCTTCGCCCATATTCCCCAATATTGGTTTGTTGCCTCTTTTGGGAATATTTCATTCAGTGGCATCTGGTTAGCCAGAGCGCTGTTCACAAGGATTTTCCTCCTTGTCAATACTCCCATGAGCGATGGGTCTGGCCACACCTGATTGGCCAGAAATTCTCATCTGAGGTCCGATCCCTCATCACCATATTTAGTAATACTGGATTTGGCAGCATCTGGTTGGTCAGAGCGCCATTTCCGACGCTTCCCTTCCCTGTCAGCCTTTCAATTCATTTTTTAGTACTAGATGGTCCCAACCCAACCTTTCAATTCATTTTTGATTCTGATTTTGAGGCATCTGATTCATCAGATTGCCATTTATGATAATTGGTGCAGTTGAGCCTCTCTCCCCTAACCCTGACTATCGCCCTAGGGAAGATTAGGGCTATGTGATGGCCAGGCAACGCCTTGACCGTTACAGTTAGGATCAATACCAACTAACTACGCCCCCTAATAGTTAAATTCCGAAAAGAATCTCTAACGCTTTTTCCCTTCCTTTATAGAACCTTTCTGAGCAGCAGCCTAATAGGGTAATGTGAAAATCTAATTATTTATATGATATCACTTCGCTTAGGCTAACATGTAAGCTACTGCTTTTTAAAAGTGCTGTAAACTCTTCAGTAAATCCTAAAACACCTTTGTCACTTGGTGCAGGACCCTGATTAATCTGCAGAATATAGTTTTTTAAGATAATTAAACCAATAATCTGTTTCTTAAAAATATTCTAGGGGATAATACCCAATAAACCTTAATCAACATGATTGGCCAAAATCCAAAATATACTATAGAAATTCATAGGAGAACATTCTAACAATAGTTATCAAACTTTGATAACTACAACATCCTGTAAGGCTTCTTATTATTAAAGTGAACCTAAACTGGTTAAGATAGAAAATATTATAATCTATCGCAGCTGTATATACTGACATACCCAAAATTTTGACATGACCTCCAGCTTGCCCAGATTATCCCGCAAAGATGGTGCTTAAGAGTAAATGCTGTCATCATTATGTGGCATAAGTCAGCTAGCATGAATTATACTAAGCAATGTTTATCAGGTTCTACAGTCTAATTGAACTCTATTGATTCATCAAAGTTAGATCCTTCTCCTTGCTCTTTACTCTTTCTCATATTCATACTTAGCAGCGAGATTCATATTCCTCCTATCCTTCCCATGTTAACTGCTGTTTCAAATAAACATGGTCCTCATGACTACTAACGCAGCAGGATTTCTTGGTTATACTTGCCAATTGTAAATTCCTGAACTTTGTTTAATCCCTGCTTGCACTCACAATTTGATCAATGTTGTGGGAATCCAGAAAGTTTAGGCTCTCAGGTGCTGATAACAGCCTGATTTCCACAAAAACACTTAAAACTAAAAACATTACTATTTTGAATAAAAAATATTGGTTTTTTAAGTGTTTTTATTTGGCGTGGGACAGAAATAAAAAAATATATATATCTTCTTGATACTACCGCTTAGTATTAGACTAATTTGTGTATTGAGGGTCAAAAGGAATAATACTAATTGTTGGAATAGCTTAGTAAGGTCCAAATTAGGGAGTATGGAAATTCAACCTATCGGTGTTCAGGATCTTTTCTTCTCTTTGGTGAGACAACTGGTGGGAAGTTATATTTAGGCAAGACAAAACCGTGGGGTACTGACTTGTTAAATCTTAACCAATCACCATTAAAAAATAATTGCACCTTTGGGGTCCCCAGCAAAGCCTATAAAAAGATGTGGTCCCTGCTAGGTTTTTCATGGAACTAGAAGTGGGTGGGGGAGGAACCCTCAATGGACTCCCTGTATTCCGCCGCGTGGTCAGTGAAATCTAACTTCCTGATCTCGTGCTAATTGCCATACGGATTAGTAAAATTGATAACCTGATTCAAAGGGGTTTCACCAAGAATTGACCAGGGTCTTTTTGGCCAATACCATCATCACTTTTATTCAAACAACTTTTATCTCCATCCCAAATATGTAAATATATAATATTTCCCCTTTCAGTCTATTTTACTTCAAAACATCCTTTTACTGAATTTAAAAGGGTAATTTTCCAATACCACCCACCTCAAGAATGTTAATGTGGAGATTTGAGCTGTAGAAAATGTCCATGTTCTCAGTGCATGAAAATTCCTGTACCTGAGAAATTTAATAGAATATTCTGCACCTCTCTTGTAGGTGATTATGAAATGGACTTCCCAGATTGACCCAAGCTTACCACTTCTAGGATTAAAGTGGATATGGTAGTATACAACCAGTCAGACAATTGGGAAGAAGGCATGAGTTTTGGCGCTAATTGGCAGCCTGTCCTCTTTAGTTAACACTTTAATAATTTTGGTCATAGCCTCTGATGGGAGCTGGATGATGCGCTAAAACAATCTTCTCATGGCTTTCTCAAGGTCCTCAACTCTAGAGAAAAACTTCTTTAGCTAAGTGAGCGGGTATTTTGGGTTACCTCACATATAAGACATGGATAGGGTCATTTTCAGGATATGGTGATAACTAATCCATTATGCCATAAGAGCAGTGGAAAGGAATTGATCCCATTGAAGTGGATCAGAAGATGCAATTTTCTGTAAAATGGAGACCAAGGTTCCTTTTGTTCTTTCCACAGTTTCATTGGTAGATGGATTATACTGAGCTGAGAAAAGCTATTGGGCTTATATGGAAGTGGCCAGGATTTAGACTTTTCTGGAGCTGAAGTCCTTATTATTAAAGCAGAGTAGTACTTAATAACAGCCATGATGAGTGAATTGAAAGTGTAAAAACGTGGCTGTGGCCTTGGCTTTTTTGACAGGGAGAGACTCCGCTTCAAACCACTTAGTAAATTGGTCAATACCTACGAGAGTAAATTAAATTTAAACCAGTAGTCTTTGGGAGGGGATCTACTATGTCTAGGCTGACGGTGTGGAACGGTTGTTGAGGGGTATTGGTAGAATATTAGTATCTAATATTGAAGCTTTATTGATTCTTACATGTGTGACAGGCATCCAAGACTTTGACAATAGTTTTTGTAATTTCTTCCCAATAATAACTATCCCTAATACACTCATAGGCTTCTCTCGCTCCCCCATGACCTAGGTAGGAGTGAGCTTCTAGGATAACAGGTACACGCTCTGAGGGCCGAAGATAAGCCAGCCACTTTACCCTCACCTGCTTGTACAATTCACATTCTCCAATTTGGGTTTTATGGGAGTGCTAGGATAACATCTTCTGGATAAGCTCATCCTTATCCTCCCCAGTTGTTGGGGGTCATTAAGAGGTCATATATCCTCTTTCTTCACTATTGTCCAGTTGAAGGGCTGGCAGCCAAGTTAACCAATCAACATTCATGTGATGGGTTCCAAAACGGATTTGATCTTCATGTCATAATGTTGGAGCTTTAGAGCCGTGCGAGCTAACCAGCCAGTAGTACCTTACATGTTCTGTAGCCATATTAATGAAGCGTGGTCTGTAACAACAGTGAAGGTAGTCTCATACAGGAATGGGCAGTAGTGTTTTACAGGTAACAGAACAATAAAGAACTCATTTTCCGTTACGCTTTTGTTGAGTTCTGCCTTTTATAGCTCTTAATTTAGTAGAATTCAGGATGATCAACATTGTTTTCATTGAGTTGAGCTAAGGTGGCCCCAATGGCATAGTCCGAAGTGTCAGTAGTTAAGATAGATGGTTTTCCATAGTCAGGGTGCCTCAGGATAGGATGTTGTTGTAGCAGTTGCTTCAACGTCATAAAATCAGCCTTCTGTTAAGAGACCTAATGGAAAAAGGTTTTCTTAGTCAGTAAGTTATGAGGGGTTTGCTGAGATGGGCGAGCTTAGAGAAGAATTGATGATAATACCCCATCATCCCTAGAAACACCTGTATATCCCGTAGATTTTAGGAAAAGTCATTTTTGTGTCTGCTTTGACCGTAACTTGTATGGGTTGTATTCCCTCTTTGGAAATGGACTGTCCAAGGAAATCCAAATGCTTTTGGAAGAAGGTACCCTTTGATGGTTTTAAATTAATATTTGACTCATGTAAGCGTTCAAAAACATCCTTTAGGTGGTCAAGAAGTTCGTTAAAGGTTTCTTGTACATCATGATGTCGTCAAGATAGACGATGACAAAACTTAACATCAGGTCCTGCAAGATGTGATGCATTGTTTGCTGGAAGTTGCAGGTGTGTTGAATAACCCTCGAGGTAATTGGGTGGGTTGGAAGAGACCCACACTGTAAATTGTAAGACATTTCACCTGGTCTTCAGGGGAAGGTCCATTTGCCAAAAGCTATTAGCCAAGTCCATGGCGGAGAAGAAGTTAGAGACAGAGAGTTGGGCCAGAGCGTCTGCAATGCAGGGGATAGGATAGCTATCCTTTTTCATGATTCATTTAACTTGCGGCAGTCCATGACTATCTGATGACCTCCTTTCTACTTTTTGATTATTAAAGGGGGATACAAGGGCTTTTTGAAGGATCTAATAACCCCACGTCTAGTAAATGCTGGAGCTCCGTCCTAATATGCTGCTCTTCCACCTTTGACTTGCAGCAAGGTTTATATCTAATAGGACGGGCAAAATCTACATCAATGGAGTGGCTCCATCCCTTTATGTGGCCATAGTCAGTATCTGACTTAGAGAAATTATTCGCTATATCCTTAAGTAAAGTATGGACTTTTTCCAGCTCATCTGGGGTTAGCTTATCCGAGATACGAATGTTGAGTGAGGTACATATCAGGTTATCCGTTGGCAGGCTCATATTAAACGTAGTGCAATAAAGTTTTGTAATAAATGTCCTCCACAGGGACTAACAAGCCTCTGCCAATCTCTTGTGATTAACTACAGCTATGTCCTTGCCGGTGAGTTTCCCCAACAGAAGAGTAATAGGTCTCTGATAGGTTGGGTCTAGAATGCCAGGTAATACCCAAGGCTCCAAGAGGCTAACGCCCTCGATACTTATGAGGTGCAACTAGCAGTGGTGTGGGATAAGGAGGATGAACTTTGTGTCAACAATTAGTTGTTCACCCGGCTTAATCATCACCTCGTCTACAGCATAAAAAGGAATATTTCCCTTAGGATCCACTGATTCAGGCAATTTTTTTGTATTTCGCCCTGAGGTGATATAATGTAAAAGCAAATTGTAAAATGGGTACACGACCAGGCAAGAATTTATTCTTGCTGAATCTTTATTGGATAAAACTAAAAGAACTTCATAATTGAGTAACAAGAGGAAACCTTGCTTCTTGTTATTAATTCCCTCATATCTGAGTATAAACTGGATACCTATGAGCATATCAAAGGTTTTGTTGTCCAAGGCCATTGTGGGGGCCAATAAGGTAAGAATTTCAATCTAAATGGTAAAGGAAGAGCATGATCCTAATACATGGGTGTTTGGGCCTGCGGTTCCAAACTTATAATTGTACTCCAAGTCAGGTGCCAGCTTGATCATTTTTCATTATCTTTGAAAAGATTAAGTTCACTGTGGAGCCAGTATCTATGATGGCAGTCACCTGGACTTCTTGAAAAACCACTTCCACCTTTGAAGTGTTCCTCAAAAGTTTAGGCGACAGAGCTAAGTCCTCCTTGAGCTGGAAGGTGGAGGTTAGTTTGTGAGCAGTCTTAGAGTATCTCTCCAGGATGGATTTCATGGTGTGACCTCGTTGGAGAGGGTGAATTAATCCGAATAGGTGCTGGTCAGAGTCTCTGGCGGTGTCAATAACCATGGGACACACTAGAACTTGGCTGAAGTATGTATCCTAAGGTATGGTGGAAATATCTACTACTCCAGCATTCAAACGATTAGGGAACTCCACCCTAGCGGGTACTCCTAATATGTAGTAACCAAGATTATTGTAACCCCCTTAAGATTCATCCCCAGGGGTATTTTCAACAAGAGGCAATGTCATAATTTGAGCAAGAGAGTCAACAACATGAAATATGTTAGTAATAGGAGTGCATATCCGTATGCTGACATCTCTTTTCCTTGCTCCTGCTCCTTGGTGTCAGCTTTCTTTTTCCAGCACACAGTCTCTTAGTGCCTAACCTTGTTGCAGTATGTACATTGGTGGCGTTCAAGCTTTTTAGCTTTTTTTTTTGCTCCTCAGGGCTCATAATCTGAAGGGTCTCTTTTTTGTCTTCAATGGCCAGGACTCAAAACTTGGGCTTTTGAGATAAAATGGCAAGAACGTGAGGTCAGGATACTACTTCACAAGGAACTTCAAGCTTGTGGAAGTCAGCGACATCTAATAGAGCCTCTTTTTATATCATGGACGTTGCAGAAATAGCATTTAACAGAGTTTACATGCAACGCCAAGGGAGGTTGAGATGACAACTCAGTCAAGATATCAGCAATAGTGTTGTCCAAGGTCAATATATTTGTAGTTAACAACGTCTGAGTCATGATTACATGACATCATAGTGTAGACCAACCCCAAGGATAGAGATGGGCGCCAGGAGGGCCAGAAGGTGAAGTTAAAGGCCCTCCCTGACCTTAGGCATACCCTAGACCAACGCTGGGTACAGGAAAAATATGCCCAGGTTGGTACTAGTGAGGTGCCAAATGCCCAGTCCCTTACATCGGCCCAGGCTTTAAAACGGACAGTCTAATTATTATATGCATATTGTTCTATTTGGTTAGTCAAGAACAGGGTTTCAAACCCATTCCATTTACAAAACAACATGTTTGTGTCAGAGCTAACTCCAATCAATTACTCAAGTGAAGTCAGTTTTGGGATATTCAACCTATTTGGATGGAAGTGTCTGCCAATTGGTGGGTCAGTGCTTGGGCCACTTCAGCAAACCCCATAACCCTGACATCGTTTAATTATGTTTCCCATGACCAACATTCCTTGTTGGTCGACTTCCCTATAAATAGTTTCCCCTTTTTTACCATTTTGATTTTGATTTTTCTAATAATCCTGTGCGCAAGCCTCTTTGAGGAGGTCTCACACTCCATTAACCTTGCCATTTTGGACAAGATAAGTTTATCACCTCATGCACCGTTGGTTCGCTCAGGTACCCTATAGCCTGGGTAGTTTACCCTTCTCTCTGTGTGCACCACAACGTTTTTGGCTGGTTACTTATTGCATTTCTTTGCTTGAGCTATAATTGCTCCAGCACCCTCTTCTGGGCATAGTAGCTTTAGTATTTATGGATAATTTCCTTAAGTTGGCTTTGTGCACCGTGCACAACCATGCTGGAGATAGGAGAGTTAAAGACACTCTTCTTACATTCTGCGCAACAATATAAAACTGTTCTGCAAAGGCAACCACTGACTCTCCTCTTCTTATGGTAATGCACATAATTGTTTTCTTCTTCAAGCTTAAGATTGGTTCTGAGCCAAACTCGTCAATGAGGACCTCTTTTCTCTGACCATGTGTTTAAGGGCATCCATATGGGGCACCATCCCCTCCTGGGCCATGCAACTCAAACAAGAGAGGACATGTTTGACCTTCTTACAGTCAGTCGCCCTTCCATAGCAGCTTCATAAATACATAAAAATGAAGCAATGCTTCACTCTCTGAGGATTAACTTGTCTTTAAAAGTTGTTTTTAATGAAACATGGTCACCTCAGAGAGGGTATGAACTCCAGGAGCATCTGTCCCCATGGTTTAAAATAAAAGTTAATTGGTTAAAGGAGCAAGAGAGTCAATCGAGCTGGTCTTGGATAGCTTCAAGCCTGGTTTTCATGGCGGTGATGGGCTTTTGGGAGGTGGATTAACATAAAGCCAATCGGGGTTCCATCCTCAGCTTGTGAGTTTCCAGTTCTTTAACCTGACTGACCAGTGCCTTGACTTTAAAAAATGGAGTTGTGACACATAAGAGATTACGTTTTTTGATCATCTTTCACCACCCCTACGCGTGTTTTGAGTTCCTCTTTAGTCTGCTTTCACCCTTCATCGTTATGTTAGTAGGAGCCTTGCAATTGTATGTAACCTTAATCTTTTCATAACTGCGCTCAATCTGTGTCATTTAACTAGGCACATTCTTCGCCAGAGCGGTCCCTTCAAGTGAAGTTTTGACCCTTTGAGCTTCTTTTTCGCAAATGCTAACTTAGCGGGCCAAATAATTTGTATAATAAAGAGAAGCTTTAAGGGATAGCTCCTTTTTCAGTTGAGCAACCTTAAACTCTATAGTGGAAATAACCCAAGAAAGTCCTTGCAACAGACGTTGTTCAAGCTCCTCAAAGCGTGACACGGCTTGAACTAGATGCTGATCCACCACAGCCACCCGTTTTTCATCCCCAGGTTGAGGGGTGGACGCATGCGCCAAGAGCTCATAGTGAATTTTGCTCTTCATGCTTTTCTCAGTTCCTTGGCAAACTCCTCATGTAGAGAGCGGGTGTTAGCGGCATAGCATATAGCTCATCCCAGAATTCCTTCATCGCCTCCTCTACATACTTTACTACATCAGTATCCATGGTGGTGAGCTGTCATGCGACTAATAATGGATTTACAGTTTGCCTCCACACCAGATTTAGCTTCACCAATATTTTCAGAGGTCAGTTGGTATAATTTATTATTAGTTAATCTTAGTGCAGCATAGTTTGCCACTTTCAATGCAGCTCTCGTGATGTACGGCTAATAGTTGTATCATAAAACAAGGCAGGATGAATAAATTTGTGAACATAGGTAGTCAGATTGTTAAGCTGATTATATGCATCAGGAAGTCTTTTGAGTCTCATAGGGATACATAAGACAGTTTACTACAGAAGAACCTGTTTCTCATGAAGCAATATCTCCAGGGTTTTTTACACCTTGAGTTAGGTCTCAAACTACTTTAGCTGCAGGCCAGCTAAGCCGGTGAGACTCTGATATTAGGATTTGTAAAAATTGCTCTCCTCCAAATGATAAAGTTGATAGGCTATCCATATGATCACCTTCCCCATCCCCATTTCTCACCCAGCTAATAACACTTCCAGAAGGTGCGCAGTCAATTTTGTTGATAAGTAAACTTGTGGTGTACAGGATACCCCTGTAGTAAGCACCACTTTGTTGGAACTAGCATATTTAAGGCTCACTGGTGATTATAACAGCTGTATTTAAAAAAACATCTAAAAGTAAAAATATTACTTTTTTGATTCAAAGTAAAGTTGGGTTTTAAAAATCTTTATCTGAACGGGACAGAAAACAAAAAGTGATTCTTTTTGATACTACTTCTCAGTATTTGAACTATATTGAGCATTGAGGGTCAAAAAGGAATCAATTTTAATGTTTGGAATAGCTTAGTAAGGTCAAAAAAGGGAATATAGAAGTTCAATCTATCAGAGCTCAAAAAATTTGCTTCACTTGGTGAGATAATTGTTGGGAAGTAATTTTTATGCAAGACAAACTCTATGGGGTAATGACTTGATATAGTAAACAATATCCATTAGATAAAATAATTGCACCTTGGTGGACCCCTGCCAAGCCTATAAAAGGGAGTGGTCCCCACTTAGGTGTTTGAATGAACTAGGTGTAGCTGAGAAAGAACCTCCAATGAACTCCTCAGCTTCCATTGCATGGTCGAGGAAGTCTGACTGGCTAATCTCTTTCTAATTGCCCATGTGGTACTAGTAAAAGTGCTACCCTAATTCAAGGGGTTTCACCAAGAATCGATCAGGATCTTTTGGCTACACTATTGGTACTTATATTCAAACAACTCCTATCCCCATCTCAAATTTTTAAATGTCTGACATTTCCAACTTTTGGCCTATTTTGACCCAAATCATTCTTTTCTTGAAACTGTGAGGTAAATTGTATGACAAGTGTAAATCTTTTATTTCACATTATTTTGTCTAATGACAACAACAATGGAATTGGTTTAACACTAACTTGTATGACAAACGGCCACACTTACTTGGTCTTCTTAATTACCATTGTAGTTCATCTTCACATGACATTGAAAGTGTTAACACAGCCCAATACACAAGTTTGAAGAAAAGTATAACGCTGATTTAGTGTATATATATAAATTTTAAAAAAAGGTTCACCATAGAAGTATATTTTAGATCTAATACTTTTAAAGATTTATTATGGGCCCTATTCATAAAATATGACCATCAAAAAGTTTTATTTCATAGACATCAGTTGCCAACATGGAGTTACAAAAATTATTTTCTTAATATATCTATATGAGGAAGGATAGCAATCCTCCTAGTATCATAACTTGCGACCTTGTTACTAACTGCCACTTTTCTTGCAAACAAATTGATTATTTTTCTTCATTTTTAAGCTATTAAATTTACTTTAAAGCCTAGTTATGGTTTAATTGGGCTTGAGATCATGAAACGATTACAAGATTGTGTTTATTGAAAAAAAAATTTTGCATTAAAAGCTTTGATTTGATAAATATGTCTACATTCTCAGTATTTTGTGCCTCTTTAACTAGTTAAAAAACATAAATCTGTGAGACCTATTGAACTATTTATGGATCAATTATCACCATTTTTACTTTTGCTCTAATGAAAGCATTTACATCTATAGTTTTGATTTGAAAGAGTAAAGTCACTCATAAATCTTTGACAAACAAGTCAGAAAATTCTTGTCCCTCTGAAGAGATATCTAGTAGAATGGGTTTTCTACAGTAATAGAATCTAAAATATATAGACTGCTGAATCTCTTCTAACTTCTAATGAGTTTTTTTAAGGCAAGACAAGATTCACATACTTTTAGACTTCTTCCACCAACATTGGGTGGTAAAATGTTTAGCTAAACTACTTTTACGATGCAGCTTCTAGGATTTATCTGCCCACTAGGACATTGGGGTCTTCTCAACTAAGCTCAATTATAAATTTTACTATTTATGTCATCTTATTTCCCCATAATTCGATCTTCATTGGTGAAAAATTTGGAGTTAGGTTAGCCGCATTGGATGCCAATCCTAACGTTTTTAGATACTTTTACCATTTGTGAAATAGAAGTCTGGGTTAATACTGCCAAACCCATGGCTCAGTGCAGTTCTTAGTAGGGACTAAGAGCTATCTACATTGTAATACAGGAATTGAGTTCTTAAACAACTTTTGCAACAGTCTGGATTTTTGCTTTGAGATAAAAATGGTTAACAATAGTGGATAAGGTATTTTTACTTCTAATAATGTATGCCCATGGAAAACTGTTTTCAGCTATCCTCCAATTCTAGGCTGCCAAACTCAATCATGGTTGCCTCATTTTGTATCTTTATTCATTCAGTTATCATTGTTTAAATGGGGCAACACCAGAACCTGACAATAACTGACTTAATAATCTATAATGGTCACGCTTTCTGATGGTTGCATGTCCCAACTTTAGTAATCTAAAGACATAAAAAGGCAAGTTTATTTCTCAGGAACCACAAGTAGTTTCAGAGCTTTATAATATTATACAGCATTACTTTGACAGAAGTTTTATGACTGATAAACCCACTGGCCACGGGAGTAATCTCAGGAGTCTTTTTTATTAAAAGCATAAAAGCACCAGGATAAGTATTTAGGTTTGTAATTTCTCAACAGAACTTCTTTATATAAAGCTTTGTTGTCAACATTAGCCTCTATCTGTGCGTAATTGCTTTTATGATTTTCAATGCCTTTTAACTTCTTTAATTACTGCGTTACACTGTTCTGGAGCTTATGGATTCTTACTTTGTCTGCTTCCCAAGGAGCTTTATGAAACTTTAACACAAAGACTACTTCAATTTCCTTCATCTTAAAGGAGGTGAAATTTCCATTTATCATTGTTAACCTTTTCAACATGCTCTATTTCTTTTTTAGTACTAGATGGTCCCAAAACATGCTCTATTTCTTATGATTTGTAACTCGATACTTCATGCTAGACAGATTATTTTGTTATGGCAAAATAAATGTATTTTATACATCATCTGAAGTTCACTCTACAGCTTCTATAATTAGTTCTAACAAGGCACATTGCTAATAACTCTAATTGCTTTCTGGTTTGAAAACATAACTACCCCCAGTATTGAGGATCAAATAAGAACTAAGATTTTCTTCACAGGTTTTTTGTTATTATGCTCATTAAAATAGATGGTATGGTGATAGTATTTTCAAACAGTTATTCAGTATAGTTTCTTCATGTAAGATGGTATTAATATCGCTTAGTATTCTCATAAAGGATAAATATTGACAGCCTTTATTTCTAGTTTTTGACAGCAATCAGGAAAAGAAACTTTACCTTAAACTTATACAAAAGATACTGAAGGCCAGATTGTACAAGGGAAACCATCCCTTCAACCCATACACAAGAGAACTGGAGCACAAAACAAATTAGATAAAAGAAATTTTCCCTTAAACTTTCTACAAGATAACAAAAAATATATACTAACTGGTTACAATTGTAATATTTGCTTTATTATATAAAGAATGGGCTTAAATAGGGATTTAAAGTACAACAATTTGGCTGCACTTTAATGAGAAAGGCATTCATGTCCAATGATCATAACCATAATGAGTCATATCAAAGATATGTAATACTTCATCCACTTAGCAATGATCCATCAACAAATTAGATTACTCCCCTATATTTGTTAAATTTCAAAATAACTAGTCCAAACTTTTTTATTTAACCCCAACAAATTAACCTTACCAATATAGCGGACTGCTTAGATTTAAAATCTGATGTTGTCATGTTTAGGTTCAAAGTGTGAGTCATATACCTGGTTGATTAAGATTTTAAAGGGTAAAGCTGATAATATGTATGAATACAAAAATCCTGGTTAATTTTTTCACAACCAATATGAGTAAATACTTACTGTTAGACAAGTGATAAAGATCTTCCTTCTGGTAACTCAAAGGCACTTTTTGATAACAATGCAACATTTTCCTACCACTCTTCTAAAGGAGTACTTAGAATCGCATGAAAAAGGGATAACTATCCCTTTAACTCTAAGCATGAGAGTTGCACAAGACAAATGGATAAGAATTATTCTATATCTTTCCAATCTTACACACGAGCACATTATTTTTATAACTACATATATGTTTTTCCAAAGTGATCTGTAACTTTTTGCTTATACAAAAAATCTAGGGATCTTGATAATTTTCTGAGCTTAACTCATCTTTTGGTGTCCAAAATGAGAATAGCACCAGATCAATGAATTTAGCCTTTAGGAGCCATCTGAAATAATTATAAAAATTTATCCGCCTATCTAAAACTCTGTTACCAACTAGATTAGACCTCTCCTAAGTCTAATTTCAAAAAGACCATACCACAATGCCTTTATCCAACCAAAGAGGACTAATCTTATTATGTTAGCAACATGCTTAGGTAATGGGACCATCATCATCGATAAACTGTTCATTTCTTTAGACTAACAAGCAAGTTGCTTACAATAAAAGCTTTTTCAACACTTCAGCAATTGCCAATATACCATTATTAGCAGGTGAAACCCCCACTCAATTTGCAAAGGATAAAAGAATTATTAGTTTTTTAAATCAATTTTTGTAAAAAATTGCAACTATTGTTAGGATAATTTTTGATGGAACATATATAATTTGGAAAAATATATTTTGGTAAATTTAGTTTTTATCCTATTTATATTAAATTAAACAATAGTCACCAAGTAATTATATCTCACAATATACAATGTGTTTTTAAAAAATCATTCCAAGCTGATAATAAAGATAGACAATCAATTTAATTGAGCTTGATGATGTGGGCATTCCAAATTCCTAACATACCCCAACTTGACCATATTATCCAAAAAAAGATAGAGTTTATGAGGCTTATACCACTTTAATTAGAGGCTTGAATCAGCAAACATGGATCTAAAATTAGAATTCCAGAAGAGCTAGATCTTATTTTTTGTCAGATTCTAGTGGTTGACAAGAAATTAAACCCTTTGACAACTAAGAATTAAGCTGGTTATACATCCAAAACTTAATAATTACTCTAATTATCAATAAAAGACAATTACTATTATTTAACTAGGGCCAAAATCTCAACGTCAACTTATATAATTATCCACTTGAAAGCTTAGGCCAAATATCTTAACATTTGTTGAATGGTTGACTGGATATAAATTGTTGGTAATTATAAATCAAAAATATCCTAAGTATATCTGAACTTGGAATTTGTGGCCTAGCGATTCCACTTAATAATATTTGACTATGATAACATGGGCATGGGGGCTTTGTTATTTTAGTCAGATTTATAATAATAGTTGACTAAATAACCTGGGCATGTGGGCTTTGTTGGTCTATGTCAAAATTAGTTTTTAATGTCAATCAAGTTTTTGATCAAATTAATTATTAATTAGTGGTATGAATCGCCTTGGTATGTGCTGCCAATTGCTTGAGATGAGTATCAGTTCAGCTATTTACAGACGCGTTAGAAATGTTGTCTTGAATATATTTCTGAGTTTGAGACTGACTCTGAGACAATTGGGATGTTTTGAGTTGAATGGATTGTAGACCCTCAAATGAACTCATTACTTTCTCTGGCCAAGTGCCATTGAAATTGAGGTGTCATGGGTAAGATGTGGTGAACATCAAACCCTATAAATTATCCCAAGTTATTACTAATAAAAAAACAACAAATATTCCTACAGTTCTATAATTTAATTTATAAGCTTTAGTATTAATACTTTATGTTGTGTTACATTGAGGATTTACTTAGGATCAGGAAGATCAGGGCAGCGTGCCATCATCTAAGTAATGACAGGATAATACAACTTCCAGTAGAATTACCAAGGAGTTATATCTTAATTATAGTCACCATCTGGTCTGTTGTCTTCATACAATAGACGTTTGAAACTCCATCTTACCTTATAAGAAGAACCAGTCACTCTCAATATACCAAAAATTCAACAAGTGGCGCTCATGGCTGGGAATGCAGATGGTGACCATGGCGAGTATGGGAGTAGTCCCAATCAATTATTTAGAACTATTACTGGACCTAATGGGAATACAGAAATGACTGTGTCTCAAATTAATTTGAACAATGTACCTATCATTACTTACCCTGATGAGCCCATTTCACATGAAGAACTTGAATGACTTGAGCATCAGTTGTTAAGAGGATACCAAATGGGACAAGGGCCTGCGGACAACAGCAGTAATCCTTTCTATTGTCAACGACAGCAAGATGTGCTGTGGATGAGATATCTAGCTCATCATCAATTGAGTGTAGCTCAAGTCAGAAATAATTTAATTGGGATAGAGAATATTGCCCAATACCTAATTGAATTTGTACATCCCACCTCTAGAAATTCTCAGATGACAATTGCTCGCCATCATGCAGCCATTTCTGAGTTGGTTAACTTCTCACAAAACTCCAGCCAGGCGGCCCAAATTTTAAATGAGCGTTTAGAGGCCAACTTTGCTGAAATCTGTTCTAGCTTGGAAGCGAATTATAATCTAGCTACTTGGGCTAATGACAGAGTGGCAGAATTAGCACAAGAGCTAAATGATAGATTACATCCTATCTTTGGCAATTTCTTAGAAGAAAGAGGAATTACCAAAACTTGGGTCAACAACATCACACAAACTTCAATTAATGCTTCAGAGTTCATGAGGCTTAATCACAAAGCTCAAGAGGCACAGTTAAATACTAATGATGAAGTTTGTAATCAGTATCGATGACTGTGCGCCCAAATTTTGCAGATGAAGGATGAGTATACTGAAAAAATCAATTATTGGCAAACACAATTTGAAGGCCAATGGGCAGAAAATGGAAAAATTCAAAATTCCATTGATCGTCTCAATTGTCAGATTAATAATATTAATGAGGAGGTCACCAATATTAATGAGTCAAATAATCTTCTGCATGGAGAAGTGAATCAGTGTAGAAGACAATTAAGGAAAAAGACCAAGTGATTTCCAATTTGCAATTGCAAACCACCACTTTGAATGAGGAAATTGCAAAGTTAAAGTTAAAGATTCAAAATTGTGTTAATTGGGAGAATGAAATTAATGAGCAGATCTGAAACTTGGATGATGGGCGTTGCCAATGTGCTACAAACCATTCAACTGGAAATGCTTCTGAATACTATGAAGATGAAGCTTCAGAAGTAGTCACTGAAGTAGATGCAGTACCACGTTGGCAGATGCCCAGTAGAATGGTTGCTTTGGCTAACCCAAGTTCCTCCAGCCGTGATTCAGTGCCTCAACGCCCTAGTGCATCTGGCCTGAGTCAACAAAGAAGCAATTCTGATAACTCAGGGTGGGAAAGCGATAATTACAAGCCAGCGAACCTGCCTATATTTGACAAAAATGGAAGTATCACCACCTTTATCAAACGTTTTGAATTAGCTATGTATGGGGCCAGAGATTGCAATTGAGCAGCTACTATGATTAACTGCTTGGACCAGTGGAGCATTGAGTTAATTATGCCCCATATCAATGAAAATCCAACTTACGCTGAAGTCAAAGAGGCTGTGCTTTACAAATTTGGAGGTCCAGAATGAATGTCAACAAGAAAATCTAAATTTATGAATATTTGATTTAAAAAAGATGAAGCCATTGACAAATTTGCGGATTGATTCTATTGCAAAGCACAAGTTCTCTTAGGCGCCAAGGCTATGGTTGACTTTGATGCTAAGATTGCATTAGAACATGTGGTACAACCTTACCAAAATTTATTGAATGTTTTAATGCCTGCCTTTGTACAAAATCTTACAACATCTGAACTAGTTGACTATCTTCATAGATGTTCACAGAATTATGGTCCTCCAAATACTGGGTACAAATCAGGACCTGCCTCTGTGGGGAAACTCATTGAAGTCAATAAGAAGATTGAAATTGATTCGCCTGTGAAAACTGAACAGAACTCAGATACCAAGCCTACACGCTCAATGAATGATATTACCTGCTATAAATGTAACCGCAAAGGGCACTTTGCCTCTCAATGCCATCAATGCAATGTCAATGTGGTCCTTCCTGATAAAGTACAGGAGAAGGGAAAAGAGCAAGCACAATAGATGCGGGATGCTCTATTGTGCTGGAAAAACTAGTCCCACCTGATTGACAAGAAAATGCAGGCCACGGGGCCTTGCTTAATGATGAAACAAATTCTATTATAGTACCTAATGAAGATTCTACAAATGTACATGTGGTAACCCGATCTCAGAGTAAGGTTGTCATGCCTGAGGCCTCTGAAGTAGTAGCTAAACCATATGTACAACAAGATAATTGAAAATATTCCAGCAGAAGGTCTGAGTAATGCATCTGATACTCCAAGTCTGAAAGGGGTCAATATAGCAATGCCAATTGACAAATTCATCCATGAATGTCCTAGCATTGGAAATACTCTGAAGAACACTCTTAATTCTCTGGATTCTTCACATATTCACTTAGTAAATTCTATTGATTCCTACTACTCTGAGTGCACTTATGTGGATATTCTGGTCAATAAGGTCAAAGTTGTTGCTATTGTTGATAGCGGAGCACCTATAAACATTGTTTCCATGAAGTTGGTGAAGAAACTGAAAATTGCACCAGACATTGACCATCATAAGGAGTATGGAACCGCGGGTCTCAACAGCACTAAGAGTGAAGGAGCTTATAGCGCCTTGCCACTGCAATTCAGAGCTTTAGTAGTAGCAGCACCCTGCAATAGTGCTTCCAAACACCAATTATGACATCTTAATTGGAATGAGTTTTTTAAGGACCTATGGAATTTCATGCAATTTTAAAGAAAACGTCTTAACAATATTAGGTCAATCACTTCCAATTTATTACTCTCATGACAATATGAAGCCCACAAGCCATCATCAAAACTTTATTAATATATCTTATGCTGATGGAATAATACCAATAGGATATATTCAGCGAGGAAATTGAAGCCATTCTATGCCAAATGCTATAAATGAAAATCAAGGAATACCCCTACGTGTGAATAAGGATGCGAGTATAGCTCCAGGCCATCAACTAGTTATGAAGACTGGGACCACGCTGGATATTCCAGAGGGACTATATGGTGAGGTTATGTCCCCATGGCATCGCTCTCATATGGAACCTTGCGTAGCACCTGGAATACTTATACCAGGGCATGGTGAAATTGATGTCCTATTAGCCAATCTAACAAAATGAACTATTAAGGTCAAGAAATATCAAGTGGTTGCATTTGTGCATCTGTTACCAAAGGATGAATTAAAATCAGCTATCAAATTTGGCGATTTATCTGAGCTAGGCTTACCAAATGAAACCCTTGGGGCACATACTGTGATCCCTTGAGAATTGTTTACCAGATTATCAGAACAACAGAAGGATGAAGCACTAGAGTTGTTTGAATGATATTCCAAAATTTTCGCCAAAGATGATCAAGATCTAGGTTGTGCAAAAGGAGTCCAGCATTTTGTTGACACTGGGGACCATGCACCTATTAGAATGAGGCCAATTTGGCGCCCTAGGGCTAGCGACAAAATAGTTGGTGAAGAGTTAGAAAAATTGCTAAAAAGCGGAATGATAGTGCCATCAAAAAGCCCGTGGGCCAGTCCAGTTTTAATTGTAAAGAAAAAAGATGGCAGCAATCGAGTTGTGATTGATTACTGACGCCTAAATGCCATCACAAAAAAGGATTCTATCCATTGCCTAGAATTGATGATGCTTTGGATCATCTGGGAGGAGCGAAATACTTTACTGCCATGGACCTTATCTCCAGATATTGGCAAATTGAATTGCCTAAGGAGGAACAGGAGAAGTGTGCAATGATTGCTACTCAAGGACTATTTCAACCAACGCGCATGCCACAGGGGCTGTGCAATGCGCCAGCAACTTTTCAAAGAGCGATGGATACAATTTTAGGAGATCTTAAATTATCCTGTGTACTGGTTTACTTGGATGATATCAATGTCTTCTCACAAACGTTTTCTGAACATTTGGAGCACCTTGAACAAGTGTTTGAATGACTATTGAAGGCTAATCTGAAGATAAAACCTAGAAAATGTCAGTTCTTTAAAGAACAATTGGAATACCTTGGGTTCATCATTGATTCCAAGGGCTTGCGGCCTCAACCTCAAAAGGTGGAGGCGATTAACAAGATGCAAGCTCCAACGAGTATGAGGGATGTTCAAGTGTTCTTAGGCATGGTAGGGTATTATCAAAGATTTGTAGAAGGGTTTGTGAGGATTGCTGAGCCCCTATTTCATTTGCTGCAAGGAGGAGTTCGATTTTGCTGGGCAGAAGAATGCCAACAAGCCTTTGAGGCTTTGAAAACCAGAATGAGTTCAGCGCCTATCCTTTGATATCCAGATTTCATGAGGCCTTTTATCATACAAACTGACGCCTCATTGACTGTGATTGGGGGTGTGCTATCTCAGATTGGGGAGGATGAGGAGGAGCATCCAGTCGCTTATTGCAGCAGAACGCTGAATAAGCATGAGCGCAATTATACAGTGACTGAATGAGAGTGTTTAGCCATAATCTACGCATGTAAACAATTTTGAGTTTACATTCATGGTACCAAGTTTCAAGTAGTAATGGATCACAGCTCGTTAAGATGGCTCCACAACCTCAAGGAACCTGAAGGACGCTTAGCCCGCTGGGCTTTAAAATTACAAGCTTATGATTATGAAATTATCCATAGAGCTGGGGCGGCCCATCAAAATGCAGATGGATTATTGAGACTTCCCATTGTAGCTGTCCTGAGCAGTTTAGCTGATGAACTCCATGAAAAGATGATTAATCAGAAATATGAGGACGAGCCAACTGAAGTGAAAAAGGCAATCAAAAAAGCATTAACTGACACTGAATATTGGAATGGAGTTTTATACAAGCTCAGGCCTGATGGGCAGCATCAAATTTTCCCAAAACCTTCTGACCAAATGGAAATTATTACACAAGTGCACAAGGCTGTGGGGCATGGAGGATTAACTAAGATGCTAGAATTAATTTGGTCAAATTACTACTGGGATTCAATGCAATTCAATATCCAAGATGTACTCGACAAATGTCATTCTTGTCAAATTACAAAACCTATGAAGTCAGATGTGAAGTATCATTTAATCAAACCCAACTGGGCTTGGCATACCGTATTGATAGATGTAGTTGGCCCTTTGCCTGTGAGCAGCCTAGGCAACAAATACATAATTGTTGCTATTGACCATCTTATGAAATGGGTGGAAGCAAAAGCAATCTGAGACGTCAGGGCCTTAACTACTGCCAAGTTCATTATGGATAATGTAATTTACAAGCACGGATGCCCACAGAAGATCTTGATGGATAATGGCACAAATTTTACTGCTCAAATGATACAACAGCTAAATGAATTGATGTCTATCAAAGGAGTGCTATCAACACCATACCATCCTGAAACTAATGGTATGGTAGAGCGAGTGAATGGCACTCTAGTCAGCATTTTATGCAAAAATGCAGCCTTAGCGCCTTCACAATGGGCTACCTCTATTAGTGCTACCATGTTTGCATACAATATTGGACATCACAGCAGTACCAGCCACTCTCCGTTTTGACTTCTGTATGGTAGACAGCCATCTTTGCCTCCATTATTATATTTGGTCCTCAGTTCAACTGAAGCAGTTAGTCAGAATAATTATGTTGAGCAGCTGGCGAAGACATTAATCAAGTTACAATTGGAAGCTTATCAAAATGCAATTAGTTGAAAAACTATTCAGAAGAGCTACAATGATGCCAAATGGGCTATGGTGACTAAATTTAAAGAAGGGGACTTAGTAGTATATTGTGATACTCATAGCGCAGGCTGCGCGCACAAGCTTGCCTCACTTTGGAAAGGTCCGTTTATTGTATTGGAAAAATCATCTGAAGATGTATATACTATAAAGGATCAAGGCAGCTGGGTTGTGAATTGAGTACATGCTAAATTCCTTCATCCATATAAAAAAGAATAATAATAATAAAAAAAGTGAAAAAGAAAAATTAAAATAATGAAAAAAGGTATAAGAAATAATGTATAATAAAATTAATAATAATAAAACAGTAAGAATATAGAAAAGTTAAAAATAAGTAAAATATAAACATTTATTTGAAAATGAAGCCTCGTTGTCATTGAAAAAAAGGAAACTCATCTTTGGGAGGGGAGAAGAGTGAAATTGAAGCCAAGGGGGCTAGTTCAAGATTGCCAAAGATTGCTAGAGCCTCAGCAGGCATAGAAGAAATGAAGGCAAAGTGCATGAACTAACTGTAGCATTCAGCTATTAATGGAGCATCCTATTCTGAAGATTGAGAAAAAATTGGATGTTGTGACCAAGAAAAAATGAATACCTCCGCTTTTATCCAGTCAAGGAGGGGGAAGTGTTGAATGGTTGACTGGATATAAATCGTTGGTAATTATAAATCAAAAATATCCTAAGTATATCTGAACTTGGGATTTGTGGCCTAGTGATTCCACTTAATAATATTTGACTATGATAACATGGGCATGGGGGCTTTGTTATTTTAGTCAGATTTATAATAATAGTTGACTAAATAACCTGGGCATGTGGGCTTTGTTGGTCTATGTCAAAATTAGTTTTTAATGTCAATCAAGTTTTTGACTAAATTAATTATTAATTAGTGGTATGAATTGCCTTGGTATGTGATGCCAATTGCTTGAGATGAGTATCAGTTCAGCTATTTACAGATGAATTGGAAATGTTGTCTTGAATATATTTCTGAGTTTGAGACTGACTCTGAGATGATTGGGATGTTTTGAGTTGAATGGATTGTAGACCCTCAAATGAACTCATTACTTTTTCTGGCCAAGTGCCATTGAAATTGTGGTGTCATGGGTAAGATGTGGTGAACATCAAACCTATAAATTATCTCAAGTTATTACTAATAAAAAATAACAAATATTCCTACAGTTCTATAATCTAATTTATAAGCTTTAATATTAATACTTTACATTGTGTTACGTCAAGAATTTACTTATGATAAGGAAGATCAGGGCAGCGTGCCATCGTCTAAGTAACAATAGGATAATACAACTTCCAGTAGAATTACCAAGGAGTTATATCTTAATTATAGTCACCATCTGGTCTGTTGTCTTCATACTATAGATGTTTGAAACTCCATCTTACCTTATAAGAAGAACCAGTCACTCTCAATATATCAAAAATTCAACAGCAGCTTGGGCTGATTATCTCAATGTCAATCAATCTAATCATCCACTTGAGTGCTCAGGCCAATTATCTCAACGTCAGTTAAATTTGATTATTCTCTTGAAAGCTCAGGCTGAATATCCTCGCATACCAGGACAATTTTTCTTGCTTAAATCTCAGCATTTGGTCCTAACTAATTGGGAGCAACATTAACCATTCATCTTAGGAAATTATCCAGGGATCAATAATGAAAAGAACATTTAAGTAACCCATGGACAATTTAATAATTAGATTGACATCATAATGTGATAACCAAATTCCTGTCCCATGGCAAATTTCATATGTCAATCCTTATAATTGTCATGATAGCACTTGCACATGGACCACCATTTTGGGCATACCTAGTACTGTTGAGAGAGAACTGCCAACATCCAAAGTAGGGGTACTTCATTCAATTGAAATTGATGCCAAAATTCCCAGAAGTTTTGTGTCAGCTGTATGATGAAAGACATATTGGGCTGGTTCTCAAACAATTTTGCACGTTCATGTTGTATTTATGCACATGAAGTATTCCTGTATATGAGAGTTTTTTGACACCATTAGTCCTAGCAATAGTTCAATATTATCATTTCAAGGGCTAAACTGAGGTGGAAAATAATTATCTGTAAAAATTGCATGCTCAACATGTGACTAGGAGATGCCCTAGAGGCATAAATACTGGCGCCTGGCCTAATGAATGATAATCAAATAATATCTCAATAAAAGATATCTTTTCTTAAGTTCTTTTTATCTGGTTTTTATCAGAGGTGGTTCCATTTGAGAGTGTTGGAAAGCTGTTAGGGCATAAACAATCAGCTCATATTGTTGCCTACCTTGGTAGAAGTTCCCAAATTCATAGGAAAACTTACACCCAAAATTGACCAGAATTGTTGTATCATTTTAGAAGAGCCTAGTGAGCTTCCAAACGGTTGTAAAACTGTAAGACACTGGCTAAAATTGAGAATCTTTCAGCCAAACTTCTTTCCAAATATAAATGCATGATTTATTTATTAAGCAAACAATCACCAAACTTTAATATTCTTCATGCTCATTGTATCTTTTAAGCCATTCTAACCCCCATGGCTCATTTTCTTCTTATGTTTGCTTCTGCCTCATGAAAGTAAAGTTCATAGCTACCTAATGCCCCTGAACTACTTCAGTCAGTCTTATCGATAATATTCTTCCTGAATGCATGTTTTCCCCCAGGGTGGGGCTCTCACAGCCTCATGCCATACTAGGATCTTTCAGTGTATCTTAACATTTGAAATGCTTAACGCCTATATTCCCTCAGAGTGAAATTCTTTTATTTTAAACAGCGTAGAACTTCAGATTCTTTATCATCATGTCACTCCATAGCAGACCAATATCAACATAAGCTGGCCTTACCACACGTTCAGACTCACTTGGTCTTCTTTACTATCATTGTAGTATCTCCCTTATATCTGCTTAGAACTGAAGAAAGGAACATCGCCAGATACATCAAATTGTAGTAAAAAAATAAAATGCTTTACATCTTTTTTTAAATTCACCTAAAATTTCAAGTATACTTTTAGAAATAAAAAATACTCTTTCAGTATTTTATCTCTATATATAGTTTTCTTTATTTTTGTGCTATATTTTTATATAGCTTTCTTTTAGATATAATAAAATAAGTCTTTGCTATTGGACCAAATTTACTATATAACCATTAGCAACGTTTTAAGAATCTAGTCATATATTGCTGTCTTGGCAATGAACTTAGATGCACATGACCATAGGTTGGTCAACTTGTTTTTTATAACTAGTTGGTCCACGTCCAAATTGTTTCTTCAAATTCTGCGGGTATCACAGTAGCACCCTATAACCACCTGGTATCCCATTGGCGCCAGTTGATTTATAAGTCTTGTTTTTGCTCCTTTTTCTTATTTTTGACATCATTTTATAGTACTAGTATTGCCCAACCCAAAAAGGGGGAGCTTCCACACATCTTTATTTACTAATGATCCAAATAAAGTGATTATTAGAAATATAAAATCCTAATATCGCCCTAAGCTGTCAGCCTAGGAAGCCATATCAGATGGTGAGGAAGCTTTAGGGAAAAATTTTGTCCAGTGCCCGCTTTAGCTGGTGGACCATAGTGGATAGCATAGAATTGGGGGCTTTAGTGACATGTGGTATAAGGAGATATAGTTGAGGGTTTTCTTCATTAATGAGACCTGCAGTGTCCATTGACTCAATATATTGAGCAAGTTGATGCTCAGAGAAAGTGATGTGGCAGGCAAATAATGTGAATGCATTGATGTGCTGGTGGGTTTCAGGATAATTGGGGTTGGAAAGAGAAGTGTTTGCTTCATCAATGCAAGCGTGGATTTCACTAAAAGTGAGCTTCTTAATCTCTTACTTTGCTTCCTCCTCAAAATTGTGTAGGAAATTGGGAATAGGAATACCCTCAACCAGGGTTTTCATCGCCCCATAGTTTTGCTGGCAGAGTAAGAAGTTGGCAGGAGCAGCCACAGCTTCGACCAGCATTTTATTAAAATTTTTTATATAATAGATACCTTTTTTTGGGCGAAAATGGCAGGGCCACAATTTGTGAGGATTGACAAAAAAATCCTCTAAAGCAATATCTGGCTTGTTATTATATGGTCAGTCGCTGTCATCAATCTGATCAAGGCACACATAAGGATTAGATTCAACTTTTGCTGGCCCAGCCAACAGAGTTGGCATGTTGACTGCACCTGTTTGGCTTTGAACTGTCAACCATGGCAGCTCAACGGAACTTTATAGCCATCATATCAGGTTGCAATAAATTGATCACATTTTTACAATTTTTTATATTTTTGACTGGCTGTGGCTTTGAAAAGTGCGCCATAATTTGCCAACTTTGGGGTGGGAGAATTGAGCCCCATTCAAAAAATTTTGGTTGGGCTGCAGCCAAGCTGACGCCAGAGGGGGGAGCATCAGATTCAGTGGAGGCGGAAACTGCATGGCACTTTTGCTTTTAATAGTCAAGTTTAAAGTACAAGGGAAAAATGACATAGCTATTATTGATGCATACCCAGAATGGGTGCTGTGGGGCAGATCTGATCAAAGTGCGGGGGAAGGGATTTGTGAGGTGGCTGTTGTGATGGAATGGATGGATCATTACAAAGGTGTGAGGCCCTGCTAAACTATCTGCCCCCTTGGGAATCACAAATTGCAACACGGGATCTGCCCTGTAAATGGCCAAACCCTCCATAATCTTGTGGCGGAGGCGTTTGAGGGAAAGGTGGGAGGGTAACCATTAAACTGGACCACCAAAGTGGCCTCTACTGGGAGCTGAGTGCAAACAGTTGGGAGGGGAATATCCATAAAATTCATTGCAGCTTGGTTGCAGCTGCATCGGCTTTAGAACATAAGCCTAAATCAAAATATCCCTTGAAGGGGCAAAAATCAATAAAGCCAGCAGATTTATACACCATCGTGGCCATTTCAATGATCACTGCGCTTGCATATGGGAAAAAATTACCATACTCCACCTGAAGGCTGAACTGCAGGTTGCTCCAATGGAGCATCAAAGGGTTTGGGAGCACTGCCTGGGAGGTTGCAAGGTGGAACAAGTCCCAAGGAGGAACATAAAACCCAATGGCATTGGGAGGGCTAGCAGAGCCAGCCTGGAAACAATTTGGCGGCAGCTATAACATGCCATCAGGTGGTGCACCTATGTCCCACGCTGGTAATCAGGCGTCAAAAAAAAGACATTCTTAATTTTTGCTTGTTTGAGCGGCCATTTTTTGTGTTTTTTTTTTAAAAAAATCAGAATTCAGTTTCAATTTTACCTATCAACGCAAAAGAAAGATACTTTTTTAAAGACATATTGGACGAATTTTAATGCGTTTAAAGCGTCTGTTACCCAATTGGGATATATATTGCTCTAAAATCATTAGTGAAGCTGGTTCTACTGCTGAATACAGAATTTTTAGCCCAAAACTCTTTGTCAATATAATATTTCAAATGAGGACTTACTGTCATCATATGATAACTGATATTACTCATGATTGTAACTGAACTCAATTAAGAACACCAAGTGGAGGTTTTTCCCCCTACCAAATTTCCTTGGCGTCATGGCCAGAGTTTAATTGACTATTTCTACCATTCCATTTGCTTCTGGATAGTATGGAATGGACACCACGTCTCAGTTTTACAATAATTCTTTCAGCATTGGGATCATATAGGAAATAAAGTAGGTTCTGATGTCACAGAATAATAATTGCAGGCATCCATGATAGTACACTACTTTGTAAAGTATGGATCTCATGGTTCTCGTTGCATCTACTCTGCTTAAGATTTTTGTATCAAACCATCTAGTCAAATAGACTATCGCTTCTATGATTTACTTTACTCCACCATTACTAACACTCAAAGGTTCCATAACGTCTATTGACACCATGTGATAAAAAAAACTCAGGGTGTACTAGCTGGTATCCTGTCACTTTTCATGTGACTTGTAGAGTTGATATTCCTTAAAACTGGCTGATAATCCACTACATCATAATTGATTAATTCCAAGTAATAATTCTAGCGTAAATGGTCCGTTTTTCTTAGTCACCATGGTTACAACTTTATGCACGGCCAATATGGAATCCACTTGTTCTGATAGTTTAGGAAATAGGTACTATTTCCATCAATAGCTTGTATGTCTGTCTACTACCTTTGTCTAGTCTTCCATCTCCTTCTTTAGCGTTTTTTTAAATGTCCTGGGGTTCACCTCTAATATTTTCTTCAAGCATCCGTTATTTTAATTCATCTATTTGCTAATACACAAATTGAACAGTAGGTAATCCTGATAGTCCATCAGCATTCTGATGTGCTGCTTTTTCTTAGTATATAATTTTAAAATTATTGGCTTGCAGATTCAGAGCCTATCAATTCAGTCATCTCACTGGTTTTTTAAAATTATGATTTTAGCTATAAGACTGGTGGTTAGTCACAACCTTCAAGTGTGTCCCTTGTATATACATTCAACATTGTTTACAGGCATAAATCACTTCAAAGCACTCATGCTCTGTCATGTGTAGTTCCTTTTTGCTACCGTCAGTGTTCTACTCAAATATGCCACTGGATGCTCTTCCAAATGTTATCTAGTTGACTTAAAAATGGCGCTGATTGCTGTTAACATATTATTCGTGAATTTAATAACCCAGTTGAAAATTCAGGTATTTCAGTACAGGACTAGTCATCAGGTATTTTCTTAGCTTATTGAACGATTCTTGGGCCTCCTCATTCCAAAATAAATACCTTTTTGAATTCTTTAACAGATGGAATAGTGGTCAGTAATTCCAGCAAAATGTTGATAATTTTGTGATAGTAGCCAATAATCCCAATAAGAGTTTGTATTTCCCATATGCTCTTCAAGATTGACATCCACTTAAAGACCATTATCTTCCGCAAACGTGATTGCAATTCACTGGAGTTTAATCAAATTCCAAAATTTATCAAGCTCCTTTCTTCTTTAAGAAATGACATTTCTTCAGATTTATCTTCAAGTTTGCTGTTGCTAAGCTTTAAACACTTCCTTCAAATGCTCCAGGTGATCATTGAATGTCCTGGTAAATATGTTGATGTCATTTAATTACACCTATAATGCATGACAACTTTATATATTTAATATAGAATACAAGGCCCTCTGGAAAGTCACCAGCGAGTTGCACAATCCTTGGGCATTCTCGTTGGATAGTAAAGCCCTAATGCAGTATTATCACACATTTCTCTTGATCCTCTTTCGCCAAGTTTATCTTCCAATTTCCTGTGATCAAAGGACATCACTAAAATACTTAGCTTCCTAGGCGATTAAGCATGTTATCAATCCAAGAAAGAGGATAAAAAACTTTTTGTTGTTTTATTCAATTGGGGGTTGTTGATTAACATTTGATTTGATCAATACTTTTTCTTCACAATAAGACCAGTCTCTCAAGGACTTGAAGATGGTACGTGGAGCCAATGATCTATCAGCTTGTTGATTTCTTCAATTACTACTGCTTCAGCAGCCTTTAAACGGAGGACTGGTTTTTTTCATATCAGCAGATATTCCCCAGTATCATTTTAATGGATCACACTTTAAGCTCATACAAGGTCATGGTCATCCTAGGCAAATTTCACTCAATATTCTTTGAATAAATTTAGTTCTTACTCCTGCTGTCATATTGATAACTCAGCCAGCTGCTGACAATTGACCAGTATTTTAACGTTTTTGGCAGCATCTGCTAGTAATCTCATCTCTGGCAACATTCCAAAGTCATGAAATTCTATAATTTTAGCCGTTGGTATCAAAAGCACAAATTTGATGACATTATTGTTTTTCGAATTCATCAGTTTATTCGCTCAGATTGGCAAAATAACAATCATATTTCATTATGGCCTAACATTATAAGTCCCATAAAAGCCCATGGCTCAAGTCTCAATTTACTCCATGGTGTGACCTTCTCCATAAAATTGTTCTGGGATATATAAAGTTACCCTATGTTAAATGTTATTTGTGTTCCCAGTGGAATAGTATTCATTGTTTTTGTCCTTAACAGTATCCTACAGTTTTAAAAAATCTCTTTGGCATTTCACTGTTTTTATCCAACTACCTTTTATTGGATGCTAAATATGCCGCCATAACAAATTAAATTTACAAAAGTACTCTTAATTGTCAGCTGAGTTCTCCTCTATGCTGATAGAAAAGGAAGGGTTTGCCACAAATTGTTAGGGTAATCTACTCAAAATCACACTTAACACCATAATTTATCAGATATTCCATCCCAATAAGTATGTCATATTTTTTAATTATCCAATGCTATGGCAGGAGTGATACCACATGAGATTTGAACTGAAGCATTATCGCACTGTATTCTCCACAAGATGTTGTGGTAACTGGTCTGGAAGTTACATATTCTTTCTGGTGCTCTAAAATAAAAAAAATTCTATTTTGTTTCACCAGCTTGGTTGAAATGATATTAATAAGTGTCCACTGTCAATTATTGCCCATACTCTTACTCAATTGATTATATTATCCATTTACATACACTTAGTGTATTATAATAAAGTGTTTACTAAGTAAATTGCAGCTTTATTTGTAGAATTAAAATTATGAATTAATTTCATGATAAAATAATGAATGGGCTCCTTAAAGCGCTGGTAGAGAGTGAAACATTCGCTTCATTGATTTTCATCTTGAGAACAATTCTGAACTTTAAAAAGTTCTGGTCTTTTCTGCCAACTGACGAGCATATGGTTGAGCAACTTCATTCAATTTTTGGGTCATTTCCCTTCAACTTTGCTCAGGTGATTGCAATTACATTCAAATTAACCACCTGGTAGAGCTGATCAGGCGTGTCTTCATTTACAGACAGCTTGGATAAATATATACTTCATCTTTAAATATATTAGGAGGAAAAGGTTTTATTGCAGTGTAAGATTGTTTATTATCTAGACTTCTAGTCTTTTCTTGACTCTTTACCAGTTTCCTTTTCTTTATATGTACCAAAGTAACCTGCACTTTAGGCTTCTTATACTAACATAAGGTGACTAAATGCCCAGGTGTTTCACATTGGTGGTAGTAGATTGAAGTTTTATATACCTGTCTCAGTTCTTCTGGTTTGTTTCTTATTATGACATAATTCTATTGTTCTTTATTAGTTCTTTGTGAATTTCATGGTATTAGAGCTCTGGTGGGATAACTTTGAAAAATTGATTAGGTGCTTTAAACGTTGCTTCCTAAAATCATGAGATACTCCACCATCTGCAAAGTAGAAATCTTGCTTAAAAGCATTGCCATAGTTTGGGGCAAATCTCTGTAGGGCTAAAGCGCTAATTTCATTGCTATGTGTGCATCAAAATCTGATATAATTTTTTATCAACTAGGATCTGCAAGTCTTGGCAAAATTTGTTAGTAAAACAACCAATGATTTATCCTTTCTAAACTGGATTCTCATAAACTCCTGTTTAGAGTTGGCCATCCATGTAGGACAACTAAACTCAGTCATTATGGCCTCTTTGAGCGTCGCTGTACATCCATCTATCCCCATTGAGATGGGGGTAAAACGATTTGACAGTTGGTGTATAGACAGATCATCACAGTTTCTGCTTTCTGTCATTTGCTGTTTCAATTATCATCTTTATCTTGAATAGCAGAAAGATGCTGGTACATTATCCTAATGAAATACAAGTAAAATCTAGCATACTCTGAAATACTTTTGTTACTATTGTGACATGAGGTTACTTATCAGCAACCTGAATAGTATTATGTGTATTCTTGGGATCTTCTACAAAATTACAGCAAAAGAACCAGGAATATTCCTTGGGCTTTAACTGACTTTGAAAAAGGAGAAGTTTATCAATTTGACCTTTATGTATGTATGTGTTTTTCTATTTTTGGTCGCACTACTCTGAACATACTGACCAATTTGGATGATCATCTTCTTAAAATATAAAGGATTCTTGAATTTAGGTCCCATTTACTTTTGTAAGTATTGGGCAAGTATCTGCCCATTAATTTAGTAAATATATCAAAATATGCTCAGAAGCGATGATTACTTGCAGGACTAATACAACTTCAGATAAACTTAATTTTGGCATTATTGGCAATATCTTTGATAACCTTTGACTTGTGTCCTATGGCTGGGGGGTATGTTCAAAATTCAGTCAGTATGAGCTCATAGTGGGACAAAAATAAATCTTTATAGGTGGCTATCGCTTAAGTATAATTTGATCAATAAACCAACTAAATTTAATTAAAATAAATTATCTTAGATAGCAATCAATAAAAGTACATAGATTGACTAATAAAAGCAACCAAATCTAACATTATGATTTACTTTAGATGGCGATCAGTAAATTTAGTATAATTTATGCAATAAAATCAACTGAATTTAATAAAATATATTATTAGTATATTTGTTAATAAGATACTATTTATAATAGATATACAATAAGTTTTAATTTTATAGAGAAATAATAAGAGGCCAAAAATAATATATAGAGATAGTGATATTTTAGAAAAGTAGGAAAAGGAGCCACTTTAGTAAAATGCACTAATTTTTTTGAGGAAAAGAGCTGTGGGAAAGTTTTTTGGGTAAAAAAGAAACTTCCCTTAAAATTTTTTTTTTGAAAAAAAGAACCTCCTTTAAAGAAAAGATTTAAATTGTATGAAATGATCAAGAATTAAGCCTACTCAATAGAACCCTTTTTGAAGTCGGTGCCATAATTTATCTGATTTATAATAGGCATTTATAATTTATACACTCAGTACTATTTGTTCTAAGTTGCTTATAGTTTACACTTGGACCCAATCCAGACCTTAGATATAATTTGTATTTGTGAGCAAATTCTATAATTCAGTTTAAAATTAGGCGCTGACTTTAAAGAGGGTTTTATTGGTTAGGCTTAATTTCTTGATTATTTTATACTTTTTAGAGATTTTCTTTAAAGGAGAATCTTTTACCATTTTTTTTACTTTTTAAGCTAGATTTTCATGCATCCAGTTTCTAGCTTCATTCGCCTCCATCTTGGCACAATCACATTTGTAATTTTTGAGTTCTTATAGGAGGTTTAAGATCTGCGCTATATCTATCTGAAATTGGCAGAAGCATTATCTATCTGCTTCTCATTTGGGTATTAAATAGTAGTTTTAAATAATTTGGTCTTTTTCCATTTCAGTGAGGTTACCTATCCATAAATATCATTATTGTCCTTTTTGACTTGTTCAATTTTCTCATTGGCTTTTGTCACTAGCTCATTAAAATTGGCAATATTGGCTTGTGATGCTGTGTTCAGCGCGTTCTTTTTAACAGGTTTTAAATTATTTTCACAGCTTCCTAAACTCATTTTATATGACATTTCTGATACATTTTCTATTATGTCTGACTTGAAAACCCAACGACCCCTGTAGTGAGCATCAATTATATGCTCCTGAGATCTGGCTAATCCACTACCCTCAAAATGAGTATCAAATATAAAAATTTCAGTTGCATTTCTCGCATAGCATTCAAGTCTACTGCACAGGTCATAATGTGTTCGTTATGATAGATTGTTGATATAGTTGAATGGGTGGCAATAGTATGAAGGGTATCACTATTTAGCTTCTCAAAACAAAGTTGAGTATTTTAGCCAATTCTAGACAGGTGCAAAAGTTTATCCTTTTAATACTTATAGACACTTCTGGAAAACAAGATAACAATCCCTCTAACTCTTCCTACTGGGTAAATATTATCATAATTTTGTTTCAAAGGTCTTCTTTGGTTACTAACCTACTTTATTTTCAGAGGTTCTTACTATTTCTCTTAATGCAAGATTCTGCAGAGATCTTAATAGCAATAAATAGCAAAAGATATTTTCCCAGCAACTCTAATTTTAAGAATATAATTGAACAATAAATGTATGGCATCTTAAAACGCTATAAAGCTTAAGTTTTTCAAGTTAAGTATCTCCTTTACATGATAATAAAAAGAGATTTTATAGGGGAATCTGGCGCTCAACTCTTCCAATGGCATCCCATTTTGAAATGGCAGCTGTTGCCAATGGATTAACCCTCCAATGTTGGACCCAACGATGTCCTTCCTAATCCTTCTAGTCAGATTCTGCCTCTAACTAGAAATTCAACCTCATTTAAGTTTAATTTAAGAATATGTTCTAACGCCATCACTCAATCCCAGCGCATTACCCTTCTTAGGTTAGCAACATGCTTAGGTAAAGGGAACTTCTACTATTAACAGCAAGTTGCATTACTATAAGGCTAACTTGCAAGTTGCTAACAGAAGTTTGTTAACCTCTCAGAAATATATATTCCTCAATCAACTGGTGACACTTCGATCACCTCCTACAACATAATTATATTATAAATCATTAAATCAATAATTGTATCACTTGTAATTATCAAAGATAATATCTAATAAATCATTAGCTTTCTAGGAGGAGTAAAAACCTAGCGGATTAGTTAAAAATCATTAGTATCATTTCACTAAAATATAGTTTATATATACAACAATAACTTCCACGTCTACTAAAGGGTCTTGTACCCTAGTGGGCAAGCAGTTGGTAATATAATTTAATATGCTGGATGATGTGGGCATACTAAAAATCAACTGGTCGATAGGGCTATACCCTAAACTGACCTAGGAACCTTAAAGTCAATTAAGTCTGGATAGTCTCTATCTCTAACTATCTATGTTCTATTAAGTCTACATATATTTTATACACCACCTTTAAAGAAAAGTACATGCATGGTACTGAACTTATCTAGTATTATCTCTAAAGGTATAAAGAAGTGATGAATTACACTACAGATCACCAAAAGAATCAGAACTTGTAATCTGTCTTGATAGTAAGTCCTGAGAGATCATGAAGCTGTACTAAAAGGAGTGTGCTACTTGGGCATAGCTAAGAGCGCCCTTATCAAAGAGTTTGGCAGAGATATCCCTGTATAATTTTAAACAGGTGTTCATGAAATTCTCTAAACATGGCGAAACAAATATTGTTATACAATGTTTCATCTTAAAGCTCAGGATCTTGTATCCTACAATTAAGTGAACTTGGGCAATGCCATTGCAACTATACTCTCCACGTTTTAACACAGTATGAACCACCTACTACACTTCTATAATGTGAAAAAGATATTTAATCTAGTATTAATATAAAGGAATCTATTATGAAGAAGTCTGAGGTGGAGGTTCAACAAAGCACCTAACAAGGGGAACTAGCCTCACATTCATGAAGTGGTACAATTCAAAAAACTAAAACTTGACGCGACCCTTGCTACTATTATGGATTCCTTGGGCATCAGGAGGATTTCTTCTGGAAAGAAAGGCTGATGAGGAGGGAAAAGTGGAGTCATATTAGGGTGCAAGACACCCTCTGCTGTTAACTCTGTGTTTCATCCCACGTCTTATTTTTTCCCACTCTGCATGTTGCGTCCTATCCCTACCTGTAAAAGTAGATTTTTTGGACTCTTTGATTTAAGATAAAAGTCTAATTTCCTCTTACTCTGCTCCTCCTGGACTACTTTACTAAGGAATTCTATTTACTTGATTCCCCATTTTGGCACTGAGTTCACCTAAGTTTAATTAGATTTCCATAGGGTAAGATTCTGGTCTTAGTTGATACCAGATTACTGGTTAATGGCAATACATTTAATGGGTAATTGTATAAAGGCTGTGCCAGATCAAAACCATAACTTGAATTATGGAACTGTGGGGCCTCAGTGGACCCAGTCTCTAGTTGCTTACTCCACCCAGCCGCTTTGTTTTGGACCACTGGTTGTTTCAGTCCCTGTGGTTGTGCTAGAGAATGATAGTTGTGACCTTATCATAACCACACAATTCCTTATTGAATTTGACACCAAAACTGTCACAAGGACTTGTATTTTTATTCTAAAATATCGCATTCCTCTAATTGTTATAACAGTTCTTTAAGAGAAAGGAAGAAGGAAACCTAGGTGTTGCTTATATGAACAATTAAACTTTATTAAGCAGATATAGTATCAAGTAGTTGAGCCAAAAACCAAACTACCTCCTTAAAGTGCTAAGGCTTAAGAAGGGATGCATATATACATAAATTACTAAGTAGTTATACCCCCAAAATTCTCAAATATTGAGTGTCATGGAATCTAAGTTACCATTACACTGGTTTATCTATTGGAAATCGTGAAAACTCTAGTTTTCCATCTGCAAGTCTCTTACATGCCCAGAGATGCTAGATCCTGCCTATTGGAGGCCAATAACTATTTTTAATGGCTAATTTTACTAAACGCCTGTACAAACTTTGTGGAAACTACCTGTTCCCTATGTTTTAACTCTACTCACCAAAGAAGGTTAAACCATTTTTGGGTGCAAAATCTACATGATTTAGGGATTGACTTGGAACCATCATCACTCATGTAGATGTAAAAATATGTGATACTCTTACCCCATAGCAGCAGCATCAAGCGGATAAATTAAAAAATAGTAAACTGACATATTTTTAAAAGGTTCAGATGACATTAAGACTATGAAAGGTGTACATTAAAAGTTCTTATGGGTGATTGTCCTCCAATTTGGGCTCAACCCTACCGGAAATCTAAGTTTAAAGAAGCCCAGGTGGTAAAGAAGATGAAGTAACTCCTGCACGATGGATTAATTATTACCTAACAAAGTCTTTGGCCTCACATTGATGCTTATAAAAAAAGGGTGGTGGGCATCAGGCGGTAATATAATTCAGCATTTAATGCCCTTGCACAAAAGGACAGTTATCCGCTACCATGAACTGATAACTTCTTATGACTCCTAGCTGGTTCCCTTTATTTCTTTACAATGGATCTTGCTTGTGGCTACTGGCAGAGTGAGCTTGTTCTGGAGGAACAGGAGAAATGTTCCCTATAGCCGTGAGGGGTTGATCAAAACCACGAGAATTCCCCAGGGACTATACAACGCCTTGGCCATTTCCATAGACAATGGATGGCCTGTTAGGGGACTTGAGGACTCATGTGTGTTATTCTACCTCAATGATGTGACCATGGTCTATCGCACATTTGACAGCAATTCGCTCACTTGTAGGAGTGTTCAAACATCTCCCCTCTGTTTTTTTGAAGCTTAAGCTTGCTAATTTCCAGTTTTAAACTGACATGTAATTCATTAGGCATAAAGATACCTGGAATGGGATCTCAACATTACTAGACAAAGTGGTCATTTATTAATATGTAATATGACCATTCAGCGTACACAATTTACAATTTTCTCAAGATGGTTAAATATTATTAACAACATATCTTCTATTTTGTTGAGCTTGCCAAACTGCTGAAAAATATACTCCATAAGGAGGTTTTTGGCGTAATTGTTCTCTGGACTGTCCCCAAAGTCTCAATTTGAGCTTCAAGATGGAAATAATGGAGATGTCAAAAAACGAAAAGATGAAAAGAATATAGATTACTTTATTGTGTTAGAAAGCGTATATATTTATAGAACGCGTGGGATCATGGTTTTTATAGACTTTCGTGTCACTGTAAGATTGTGATATTTTTAATGCCTTACAGATTGATCATCTAGATGGCGTTTTCAGTGTACTGCGTCATCCTCATGACTGCAGCAGTGGGGGTGTCTCCTCTCATGATTCAGTAAACAGGGATGACTTTCTTGAATGTGATTTTATTAATTCTTGTGCACATTATGCTTCATGATTCAATTTAATTTCAGCGCCTTTAGGATAAGGTTCCGTTGCACTGGTTCAAGAGTTAATCTGTCAAGGCTAAGTTTGGGAGTAAAAGTTTTGTTTTGCTCGTCATCTCAAATTTTAACAACGCCCCCACAATATCCTGTTGGAAGAGAGTTTGGGGATCGATGAACAGACCAGGCACTCAATTTACCACTGTTCCTGATTTCTCCCAGCAATAGAGTACTTTGAGTTCGCCTTACTATGACCTTAGAAAGGTCCAGACCAAAGAATGTCGAGCTTATTACGTCAACCTACAGGTTAATGGTGATAAAAGAGAACTAGATTACCTAATGAAAAAATGGTTGTGAGTCATCTGACATTATATTGGGATGTCTCCCTTCCAGTGGTGGTGATAATGCTTTGCATGGCTATAGCTTCAAGCTGGACAATTTCGTCAGCTAAGGCCCACATAGTTAAATTGGAGTTCTCATGAGTAAATGTTTTGCAAAGGCTAAACATTATTTGGGAGCTGGGGTTCACGTCAATATAAAGCTTGAAAATGGGGGATATTTTAACAACTCAATGGTTGCATATTCTAAAGGCAAGTAATGAGTTGGCAAATAATGATTCCAGAGAGAAGGGTTGAAGGCGGCCATCTTCCATAAAATAGAGACAAAGTTTCCATTAGTGCGTTCCACTGCCCCATCAGTGGATGGGTTATAAGGGGGCGACAAACTATGGTTAATGCCAAAAGCAATTAAGTTCTTGGACCACCTGCGAGGTGAAATTAACCTATTGTCCAAAAGTAAAGTTTTGGGCGTCAATGCTGTGTAAAACGGATTGAATAAGGAAGATATTTATGGCTTTTGAAGTGGTAGCGTGGATAAAAATCACTTTTAACCATTTATTTAGATGGTTCACTGCGAGGTGTATATATTTATGGCGTGCAACCCTGTGGAGGGAGGGCTTATCACATTAATGCTAACTACTATGAAGGGTTCCGTTGGGGCAATGACTGAATAATGGTATTGAGGACTGAACCAATCTTGGTATTGGCAAGTCATACAAGCTTCTAAGACCTCTTGGGTAAGTTCCACCATTTGGTCCCAGTAACATAGTGTCTTTAACCACTCTAGAGCTTCTTAACTGGCCATGTCCCACAGTCATATGACTTTTAAGATAATGTGGATTTAGGAGGAAGGGCGAACATAGAGGGAGCTATTTCTTATTAACCCTTTTATATAGCAGCCCATTCTTGATTTTAGTGTCCCAGGTTATCTTACAGAGATCAGCTTGGAACTCATGTTAACAAATTCCAACGTTCAGGTCAAACAATTAGATCATATATTAAGTCTTCCTTGGGGGTCAAAGCAGCCAGCACTGGTATCTTAGATAAGTCATTAACGCATTGGTGGATTGCACAAACACAATGAATAATGGTAAAATTATTGCTCTGAAGTCTTAAGGCTTATCTCGTTAAATGGCCATCAAGGGTCCTTCATCTGCTGAAGCAACTGAAGTGAGGAATGGTCAGTGACAATGGTAAAGCGGGTGCCATAGAGATAGGGACAAAAGATTTTAATTGTATAATAGACAGGCAGTCATTCTCACTTGATAATGCTATAATTACGTTTTGAATTACACAGAGTTTTGATAAGATAGTCCACTGGGTGATTTAATTGATTTTCATTATGCTGGGCTAGGATTGCCTCAACGACGACATTGTTTGCATCTGTGAACAACAAGAAGGGTTGTCAAAAAGTGGGTGGAGTAAAATGGGTTAGTATAAAGAGAGGTCCTCAGTGCATTAAAAGCCTGTTCTTGTTCTGGCCGCCATTCAATTGGCATGTTCTTCTGAAGGAGGTAAAAATAGAGGCTCGGATAGGTTGGTAAACCAAGGGATAAATTAGAAATAATAACCCAACATGACAAAGAAAACTGAATATCCCTTAGGCTCTAGGGGCGCGAGATCTTTGTTATGGCGTCAACTTTCTCTGGTATGGGCTGGATGCCATCTTTTGAGACTTTGTGACTCAGAAACTCCATTTCCAACTAGAAGAAGGAGCCTTTTGATAGATTGAGCTTTATCAAAACCTTCTGAAGCCAATAGAAAAATTTCCCAAAGATGCTTGACGTGTCCATTAAAATTCAGGAGAAGATAGTAATTTCATTGAGGTAGACAAGGACACATGACAACTTTATGTCCCCACGGATAACGTCCATGACACGTTGGAAAGTGGCCAGCGCTTTACAGAGGCTCTGTAAAATCTTTGTGGGCTTGAATAGCCCTTCATTGTCTATGAGTGTGCACTTGGCTCAATCTTCAAGGGCGAGCTCCACTTGCCAATATCCACTGTCAAGGCAATTGCAGAAAAGTACTGCAATCCATAGAGCAGTCAGAGAGAGTCGTAAATTTGTGTGAAAGGACAGCTGTCCTTCTTAATGATGTAGTTAATCCATTGATAGCTCATCATTACTCAATGGCTGCCATCCTTCTTATGAACCAGCAGGAGGGGAGAGGCCCAAGGGCTGCGCTAAGGCACTGAGAGTCTGGCTCTGAGTAGTTGTCTAAGCTCCATTGGCACATGAGCCTCTTCTACCTTACTCTTTTGATAAGGTCATGACTGAAAGGGTAAATTGTCCCCAGTTTTTAAATGAGTAAAACCCCATTCATTTTTTCAAAGTCATAGGTTGAGGCCAAACATAGGTCTTAATATTCCTCCAACGATCCTTGAACTTAGCGTTGTTGGTCTTCAGTGAGATCCTTTCAATACTGGTGCTGACCAGGGCCACTGGTGTGCGCTTCTATAACCCAAAGTCACTTAGGCTTCACAAAAATATAGACATCGTTGACAGCCTCTACTAATGGGAGGCGGACGTATATGGCGGGACATCTTGGGCCTACTACCCTGGGTCTGTCTGTAAGGTTATCTTACAACACAAATTAGATCTGTCATAAGCTAAATCTAGGATTCCTGGTAAGGTTATGTCTCCTTGGCGGATAGGTTGTCTATGCCTTAAATACCAAGCAGGTATTTGGAGGGGATTTTAACTTGGACCCAGGTGTTAGCAATGATTTAGGACTACGGAGGTATAGTGGTAAAACAGGTAAATAGATTGGTATGCCGTCTTGCCCATAAAAAGCAGGTGGGGGAAGCCGGACCTGAAAACCCTTATGCAGTAATTGAGTCAATTGATTTAGACCTCACTCTCTAGTAGGCAAGCTCATGCCTTGACATCCATCTTAGCGTCATGAGAAGTTTCAAAAATTATGGATATCCAATGCCCAGAGATAAAATCCGTCATCAAATGAACTATGAGTAGTCTTGAAGGAACTGGGTTCTAAGAAGAAGGTCATAGCTCAGGTTATTCAGCGTGATGGCAGGGAAATTTACAGAGTGCTTCTCAAATTGGATAGGTTAGGAAGAATAGCCCTTATAGTCTGGTTATGATTTGTCCCAGCTGTGTCATACATCATATAGTGTGACAAGTCTAAAGAGATCTTATTACGTTTCATCAACTTGCAATATAACGTTCACAGGAGAACCACTGTTGACTATGGCAAGAGCTGGAACTCTATGAAATTGAACTACAGTGTGGGTAACCAGACTATAAAATTGGGGAGGTAACATGAAACATGGGAGAGTCATTGAAAGAAAGTAAGCAATATCAATTACTTTATTATCTTTGGGTAGAAAAACTTCTTCTTCAGGTATGATATATCCAAGTTTGTGAGGTCATGGGCGATCCTTGAGGTGTGGTAGGGATCTCAGCATGGAGTGCCTCATCCTTCGTGATAAAGGCTCTTTTACTGCCACCTCGCAAGTTGTTCCCAGCATTTCTTAGCGCTGTGTTAGAAACCATTGCTTTAGGTGGATTGGGGTTGAAGTTTCTCCTGCTTTTTGATAACTATCGGAATTTTATGCTGTTTTGATATTCAAGTGCTACAAAGGCTATAAAGTTACTAGTTTTATGGCTCTAGAGAGAAAAAGTAAGGCACCAAAGTTATTAGTTTTGTTGCAATAATGGATTCCAATTAGAATAAGGATAACTAACCTTAGTTAACCAAAAGCAAACTATGCGAGAATTATGTAGCGCTTTATTTGTTAGAATTTAGAGATATTTATAAGAGAAGATTTATTAGATTTTCATAAAAATCTTTATGCCTCAAACGAGGTAAGGTTTTTTTGTTAAAGGACCGAGATGCTTGTTTATCCAATCTGATACAATTTTGTTAGATGAAATCATCATTTGCCTCATGGGATCAACCCTTTCATAATGCTTAATTTCCTCAGAAGGATTAGCCTTTTCAAGTCGATGTGACTGATAACTCCTAAGAGTTGATCATAAATCTAAAAGAGAATCAGATATATCTGAAAGATTTTTTAGAATCTTATTAGACTAGATTCTGAATCATAATCTTGATTAGATTTGGTCATTTTGGTTGATTTTCAACAAATCAAATGCCCTGAAATGGTTTGAGGAACCCAAAGGGGTAGACTTGGATTGCAGGGTTGATGCAGGGATTTGTTAATCGCTTAATTAACTCTTAGATTCAGTTATTCCATTCTTATCGCCTCTCATATGCAGTTGTACCTCAGGATATAATCCCAAGGCGGAGATGACAGCGGTAATGGCGTCACTCAGGGTATTATGATTGTGATAACTAAGTCTGCGCTTGAGCGTAGGTATGGCTGGAAGACTCCATGGTACTCTCCCCTTTATTCAGTTAGATACCCATAAGTGTTTGGCTTTCGGGTGGCCAATGTTTGATTGCTGCTAAATTCTTGGATTAAGGCCATTAGGACCTGTTCCCAGGTGTTACATTATCTCAAGTGAAAAGCCATGATCCCCCAAGAATTGCTATTAATGCAGGAGTAAATATGCTTCATTTTCTGCTGGTCAGTGGCTTCTTCCAAGGAACTCTTGTAGGCATACAGGAAAGAGGTAGATGCTCACCTGGATGGGGGTGAACCTCTCTTTAAAGTTAGGTCCAAAGTTAGTTACAAAAGGAGTAGCGAGGGTGTTAATGCCAGGAATTAGAGCCAGCTCAGAGATCTCAGTATCCACATAATCTTGGAGGACCTGATGGTCCAACTGTCATTATGCCCTCGAGGTCCGCTTGAATATCATTTCAGTTTCTATTGAGGGAGGAAATAAAAGTTTTCTGGGAAACCTGCTCCTTTAAGGCTTATTTATTGGCGCCTTAAAAGAGAAGCTGGCTCTCAAGTGTGGTCAAACGGGTCTCAAACCCTTGACAGTCTTGTTTGAGCTAAGAGATGCAGCTATTGGTAAGCCTGGTGAAGGCGCTTAAATTATCCATTTCGTCCAACAATGCCTCAATGGAGACCCCAGGGTCAAGAGAGGGACCCCTATGCTCAAAGTTTGCGTCCCTGAGCTACATTTAGGATTTGATCATAAAAGGCGCCTAGGGCTTCCAGAACATCCTTTTGTCAAGGGTCTTCAGGGTCTCTGGGAGTAGATGCTGCAGGGACAGAAGGCCTGAGTCCACAGGGACCCTCAGGTCCTACAGGCCCCTCACGTCCTTTGGGACCTTCAGGTCCCCTAGGCCCTTAGGTTACTCACTCTTGGAGGTGTAGTCACATTGGCCAGCTAATGATAGTGTTGTTGCTGGGGTCAAACCAGGTTTTCAACTTGGTAAAGGCGCTGATTCCAAGAATCCTCAAGGTGTTGTATATCCTGATGCAGTTGGACTTTGAGGTAGCCAGATATCTCGCTATCTAACACACAATTTGGCTTTTCTGCATTGATTAATTGATTATTAATAATGGCCTCTCAGTTGTCATGGAAAAAGGAAAAAGCACATTGTAAAAATAAATGACATGGGAGTGCAAGATCTGGGTGAGTCTCAGTTGTCAGGAGACCCCATGATGGTCCAATCTAACTAGCTGGAGGAGGTGATAAATAGCCGAGTTAATAATGTTCAGAAGGTAGCACTCTGTCTCTAGGGTCAGCTTTCCCATTTGAAGCTGAACTGAGGTGTAAAGATCCTGAATGGTAGAGGGTTAAAATAAGCGCTGGAGCGGATGGACTGGGCACTTACAAAGTAGATGCCATCTATTAACTGTTGACCAATGTCATTAAGGTTTTCATACTGTAGTTGGTATTATAAACCGTCAACTGAGGGCAGGAAAAACTGGATAGTGGCCCTAAATTCTAGGGCTTCAGGTTAGCACTTCATACCGCAAGGTACTATTCTATATTAACGCTTCTTGACTGATCAGCAGATTGATCTTTTTGACTGCAAATATTCTCCACAATATTTGATAGATATTTTCACTTAGGAAATCTCAGACCCGCTGTAGTGAGCACTACTTCTCTTGGCATAAAAGATCTCTGGACTGTAAATGAAGTCATAAAATGGTATTAAAGCTGAAAATTATTGGAAAGGTCAAAAACAAAAAGATGGAGAGAATACAGAATACTTTATTGAGTTAGAAAACATTGACATTTATAGGGATCGTAGGGACATGGTGCCTCAGAACCTTTGTGGCCCCATAGAATCAGGATCTTTTACTGCCTTCTGGATTGATTGTCTAGATGGCGCCCTCATTGTACAGCATCATCCTTGTGACCGCAGTGGTGGGGGCAGCGCCTCTTGTGATTTGTGAAGCAGGGCTGGGATTCTCAAAGGCAATTCTTTTTTTCTCATGCACGTGATGCTTCCTGATCAAATCTGGTTTGATGACTTCAGGATAAGGTTCCTTTTGTGTTAGTTCAAGAGGTGAAGAGTTAAGACTAAAATTGGGACAGGGCTTTGGCTTTCTCATCATCTCAAATCCTGACAGAGGTTACATTTTAGTAGAAAGATCTCAATACAGAAGTTTTGATGTCCTAAGGAAAGCTCTTAAAACACTACTGTATTAGTCATCCTAACTTTGATAAACCGTTTATCTTCTTTACTGATGCCAGTGATGTGGCTGTAAGGGAATTCTAGCACAACTTAATGCAAATCAAGTTGACCATCCTATAGCATATTTCAGTAAAACGTTGACTTGGGCGGATAGGGATTACAGCACTACCAAGCATGAGTGCCTGTCTGTCTTGCTTGTTATTTAAATTCTCTTCCTACCTTGTATGGGAACCGTTTACTGTGGTTAAAGACCATTTCTCTTTACAATGGCTACAACAAATGAAGGGGGTGGATGACTGGCACGTTGGACACTCAAATTATAAATTTATGACTTTAACATTGTTCATTGTACTGGAATGATCGACCAAAACGCTTACAGATTGACACAACTACCCATATTGAAGCTCTATGCCTGTTGGGATTTTAGATATGACCAAATTTTATCCCTCCAGACCATGATTAAAAATTTGCCTATCCTCTAAGTGACAAGGCCCACTAGTGAATTAGGAATTAATGTTTATATGTAATAAATGTTGTTTAGCCATTTATTTCAACTGGATATTTAATATCTGCTAAGGGTGGTTAGCCTGGCAGGTAAAACTTCTTCCACTATAGTGCAGATTTTGAGTTCAAAACCTATACTTGCTAGAAAAATTCTCAGTGTGGTATATTTGTCCCAAGGTTGACCCACCTTGAATATTTTATTTAAGAAAGGGTGGTTAGCCGAGTGGGTTAAAACTGCTTCCACCCCTAGTTCAAGTTTTTGGTTCAAAACCTGTACAGGATAGGAAACATTCTCGGTGTGGTATATTTGTCCCAAAGGTCAACCCACCTAGAATAATTTAATATCTTCTGGGTTTTGATCACTAATCAATAATGTTTTGTCACGGATTATTCCAACAAAAAGCAAAAATTAGTTTTTGATTTTCATATATATAAAATTGCCTTGTAAAAATTAATCAAATTTTATCACCAGTTAAACTAAGGTACCTATTAGTTGCTAGGCGTGTGATGCCGCCTTTATAGCAACTGGCAATTAACATTTTAGATATTGCGACTTGCTGGTTATGGGCAAGAGTCCCAATACCAAAGCAGGTTGCTAACAGACAGGATTGGATCACTGGGGTTAAATGAGAGGCGTTGAATCACGTTCTTTGTTTCAATAAAAAGAAGAGTGCGTTTGAGTAGGGGAAAATACTCAATAACCTGATTAGCAAAGTCATCGTTTTGTGCTACCCTGTAGGGTGAATTCAGTGGCTATGGCTGCCATTTCCTAGTGAGGTGGCAACAGAAGACTTGAGCGACTAATTTACTATATATACTACCTTAAAGTTATTAATAAAGTAGATTATTTTATTCTCTAATATATTATAAGCTTATTATACAGTTTGTATATTTGATTATTGTCAAGTTCGCCACAATTCGTTCAAGAGAAGGACCTCTTAACTGCTGCAAGTAGGTTAAGTTAAGCTGTTATCCAGAGTTGCTAACTTCAAAAGAGAATTTGAAAGAAGAGGAATTCCCTTGTTGTCTGGAGAGATTAATTAATGATTAACTAGTGGGTTGATAGATTGTTGAGCCTGTTCATCATAGAGTCCAGAGCTGGTTAGATTGTGGTCATGAACTACTAAACTGGATACTAGTCTCATTAAGAGTATAATTCACCTACATACTTGTATTAATTATCAACGGTTATTGATTGCTCATATAAAACCTATGCAAGAAAATCTGGGAGATGAAAGAAATTATAATCCTAAAAGAGAAAAGTCTTAAGTTTATATATTGGTGCTCATTCCAAAGATGGAAGATGAGTACCAATAGTTCCCAAATTTCATATTAGTGCTCACTACTTGGGTAAGTGAGTTTTTATACCAAATGATGAAGTCAGCAATGCAAGCCAATGATACTGATGATGAAATTCATGCCAATGAAAATATATTATGGAGAAATTTGTGATGACGTTCTAACAAAAAATAATGTTACTGATCTACAAAAACAAAATTTGATGGTAAAGAATCCCAATGATTCAAAATGGAGGATAAATTGAATACCTACTATAAGGAAAGTGGGGCGATGTGAAATCTTACTGCCCAAATTTGAGGAGATTATTTAAAGAGAAATCTAAATTTTGTGTGCCTCAATAGGAGGATGAAGATATTCAAGATTTGGAAAAGGACTTGCAGCCTAGATGTGAACTATATAGTGCTGCAATAGAACATGTTTCATCAGACATCTACTTAATATGAAGATTTTCAGCAGGGCAAACTTGGGTTAAACTGGGTCCACTTGAAATAGTCCTGAGGAGTGAGGTGTTTAGATGAGACACTAGATAATACATTAGATGGGATTATACGAAATCGCTTAATTCAGAACATCAGATTCAAATAACAATGAAGATAATGATGTTGAAAGAGAAAGCAATTGATCCATGATAGTGTAGGAATTCGTTTGACTTTTTATTCTTCACTTAATGAGGCAGAAAATGCAGGAGACAAGAAACATCAATTCAAGATGAAATTAAATGAAGTTAACATTACACATTTTTTCACATGATTAAGATCGTTTATGAATCCATCAGTGGATTTTTAATATTATAGATAGCGATGAATGCCAAATATCATTTTATAGAGAATTACAATCAGAGAAATTAAATGAAACAAATAATTAATTAGGAATTCACAATTTTGTGTGATACAATGACTCAAGTGTCAGTTGCTGAAATTTGAAATGAAATTAGGACATTTCAGAAGAATGACAAGTTGGGATTGAAGTCCCAATGTATGGAACCATTTAAAAAGTATTGCTGAAGTCTGTAAGTGTTGCCTATGCATGGTAAAACAGCACTACTGTTTGCTAGTGAAGAAAGTCGTTAATAAAAACATAAAGTATTGGATCTAAAAGAAAAGATGCAATATTCCTAAAGGACCACTGAACCAACAAAATGGTTGTCATGATATTTTAATTAAGTTCTAAAAAAGACCGCTGAACCAAAGTAGATGAGAGCAAAGAATAAGATATCTGAACCACAAATACTAGTATGACAAGTATACCTAGGAATAAGTTTGGGATAAGGGGAACAGAAGGACATCTGAAAGAAATTACAGGTTAATTCCCATTGCAAAAGAAAAAATACCAAAAATTTTAAAATAAAAAACTTTAAAAGAATATCAAATATTGATTTTTATCTGTCATGAGAAAGTGCATCGGCAGTAGTCCCACTTGTCAAGGATAAGAAAGGGATGAGTTAAGATGGAGAAGACTATTGCTGGTGGTAAGATCAATTCAGGTTGTAACTAGTCTGCTGGGGGAAGTCCCAAGGCGCTATTATGAATAAAATTTCAGTAGGACCAGGACGGGCTGAATCTAGATCCACTGCAAATAATCCCTTTAAAGAGAATTCGATTTGGTTTGAAACAAACAGCCATTCCTGGGGGAGTACAGGAACAAGAACTCAACATAGCTGACTGAGAAGATCTTGTGGATGATGGTTTTCATTGAGGTCCAACCTGGGAGGAAACAGGTTTTCCAGAACTTATTGTCAGGAAAAACAACTAAATAGTCTGGCACGGTATGTGGCTGTGGAAGCTGCGCTCTGAAGAGCCAGCAGCAAAGAGAAATTAGGGAAGTGGAGACGCAGTGCTGAACAGGACATGGAGCGTTGGTGTGGGGAAAACTATGCTCTGCTAAAGTTCTATTCAAGTATGATGGCCAAAAAATGACCGCAGCTGCGGTAGCATCTATCCCCAAGGTTTTACCTTCTGCTGGATAATCTAGCCAAGTGGAGGGATAGGTTGGCTTTTTTTATGATAAAAGTATCCATCCAAATCATAATTAAAAATCTTCTTATCCTCTAGGGGATGAGTCCCTCTAGTGGGTATAATAGTTGTTGTCCATATGTGATAACTATTATTTGGCAAAATATCAAAAACGGATATTTATTAATCTGCTGGTTTTGATCTGCCAGATCAAGAATGTTTCGTCAGGTAAAGTCTCTGACAATAAGCAAGCAATTAAGTTGCCAATTTATATAATTGTAATTATATTTCTTGTAGGAGATGGTTGGGTTTATTACCAATTGAATAAGGAATTTATTTAGCTGTTAGGCGAGTGATGCCGCCTTAATAGCAACCAGCTTTAATCTTTTAGGTATCATGATTTGCTAGCTATGGGTAAGAGTCCTAATACCTAAGAAGGTTGCTAACCTGGTAAGTGTGTATTGCTGAAATTGAATAAAGGCGTTAATCAAGCTCTTTGTTTCAGTCCAGAGAAGGGTGTGTTTGAGTAAGCGAGAGAAATCAATAACCTAATAAGCGAGATCATCTTTTTGTGATACCTGTAGGGTGAATTCAATGGCACCGGCTGCCATTTCCTAGTGAGGCGCCATCAAATGAGTTGGGCGCTGAATCCCCTATATATACTCCCAGAAAGTTATTTAAAAACCACATTTTTTACTCTCTAATATAATATAAGTTTACTATACATTTATTATATTTTGGATTACTGTCAAATCTATCCACAATTCTAGCATCAAAAAAAAACCTCTGAACCTGTAGCAAGTGGGTTAAGTTAATCTGCGTTATCTAAAGTTGCTAACTTCAAAAAATAAGTTGATGGGAAAGGAATCCCCTTATTTGTCTAGAGAGATTATTTAGTGACTTCACAAGTGGGTTGAAGAATTGTTGTACTGTTCAAAGGAGAAATCCAGAGCTGTAGAAATATTAGTCTGAACTACTCAACTGGATACTAGTCTCTATACTAGTATAATTCACCCACATAGTAATATTATGTATCAACGATTTTTGATTGCACATAAAAAACCTGTGCAAGAAAATCTGAACAGTTTAAAGAAGCTATAATCCTAAAAGAGAAAAGTCTAAAGTTTATATTTTGGTGCTATTCCAAAGGACGAAGGTGATTGCCAATAGTTCTCAATATTTCATAATGCCTATAAAGAAGATAAGATCTTTAAACATTATCGGGCAACCTTAGGAATGGAGCCAAGTGACTTCTGCAGTTCAGCAACAAAGGAAGATGACCAAGAGGACATAGATTGAATATAGAATATCATATATAAAGGGTGGAACCTCTTGGTTGTCTTAAGTCCACCTATTTGCTAGAACAGAGACCGCCCTTGGAGGACCACCTGACTGTAGTCATGGTGTCATAAAGAAAACTAACAATGGCTGTGGGAGTGTTGCTACTAGGAAGGGATGATTGAGTTTATACAAAATGTCTTTTTAGCCTATCTTATTTGTACTAGCCAAAAACCCACCAATCTGATCTATCAACATACGTCATGGGTTCTATTACCCTATTTTCTACCAGCAATGAAGTTATTGGTCACTGCCTATGGAATTTTATGGCGACTTTGTATACTGGCAGTTGATTACTTCACATAATGAGTTGAGGGCATCTCAGTTGCCTCATTCACTTATAAAGTGACCGCTTCATTTTTACTTAAACAGGTCTTCACCCTTCATGGTAGCCTAAAGTACTGTTATCTGATATGGCACCATCTTTATTTCAAGTAATTGTTGAAGTAACTCATTGATGGGACTTATCCTTCTTTTACTGCCCCATATCATCCCACTACCAATGGAGCAGTGTAACAAGCAAATGGAACTTTAATTGCTATCCTCTGCAAGATGGCTCAATATGACCCATAATAGTGGAACAAATACCTTCTGGAAGCTTTAATGCATATTGATAAAGTTACCATTGAGTCGTTCAGATGTTACTGTCATGAAAATTGGAAGAATAAGTTTAAACTGGCCTGCCAGTTGTGATGCGTGAGCACCTAACAAGCAATCCAGAATGCCAGGGGCATTGCCACATTATGACGTTGTATGAAACCAAGAATTGGGAAACAATAGCTCGTTGGTATAGAGCAATTGTGAATAGCATCTTAAAAACAAACTAAATGGATACAAACCCAGACACTGGGGGTCCACTGCAGGGGGTTGTACCACTGGAATAGTTTCTACAGGTTTGCAAGTAGGTGGGTTCAATACTACTGAGGAGACAAGGGGGCAGATTCTGCTTAGAAATGGCGGATGTAAGGCCACAAGATCCCAGTATATTGATGGCGGATAGTCAAAATAAAGGGGGTAAATTTCCAGAAGTGTCTGTCTCGTTAAATCCAGTTAATGATGGTGGGAGTCATTTTAGTCATAAAAACTGGTAAATCCCATACCGTATAGGGACTGATAGGCCATCAGGGTAATGCCATTGGGACTTCGGCAAGAAGGATATCAATAGAGTAAAAATTGATAGTTTTATGGCAGAAATTTATTGAAAGGAAGATGAAGAAAATTGACCAACAGTTTCTAAAGTACAATGCAACAGATTTATAGTGTTCAATTGATGTAAGAACAATCAGGGATTGGGTCCCTCAAGTTTGACCTAAATGGCTAATTTTTTGGGGAAGGTGACAGATAATCTCAATGGGAACCAACATTGAAGGATTTGGTAGCAGGCTGAGTCACTGTCAGTTTGAACCCCAAATGCCTGAACCAAGGCTTGACTACACTTTCATAGTTGGCATGACAGCATCTGGCCCAATAAGCAATGTGAATTCCCCAGGGTCACCCTATGTAGGGGCAGTTCCAATTGGTTGGAAACAGGTTCAGGATGCCCAACACACTCATGCCCGGTCACTGGGCTGTTCATTCATTCAAAAGAGTAACATCAGCCACAAGTCCCAATTTGCCAGATTGGGGTTTTGAACTGTCATCGATGGTTTTTAAATGATACTATCTGCACATTGGGGATCATATCCAATGAGTTTGAGAGAGGGTTAGCTTTGGAAATTTCACTGCTGGCTGAATCAAAACTGTCAGCAAATTCAACCAATAACATAATTTTTGTCACTTTTTGACTATGTGGTTTATGATTGTCAGGCTTGATTACCATTAGTTTTGGACCAATTGGCTTCAATTCAGTGATCTCATCACAAATTTCCTTAAACTGGCAGACAAGTTCAGCTGAGGTGAGTGTGGGTACCAGGGGAGGAATCTGAAAAGGGAGAACAGTTACCCAGTGCTCGTCTACCATGTGGGCAAGGTCACCCTGGGTGACAAGGGGTACAACCGCCCTCTTCAGACCCTTTTTTTCAGAAACGGAAAGATTGCCTGATCTATGCAAAGGTGACGTTCCCCTGGACTTACAGTTACCTTTTTGAGCTCTATATGGCCGAGAGCCAATCTTACCCTTTTTCAACAAATATTAAAACTTCTACATTGGAAACAGCTGAGCTTGCAAGGGTAAGGGTGGAAGATGATTTATTTTAATTATAAGTTTTAGCTGCCAAGTCTATGTGGACTATCAGAAAAATGAGAGCCGGATTAAAGCATCTCCAAGAAGCTTATTTTGCCTGAGTAACAGCTAGGGGCTTTGTTCTTGTTTAAATACCCCCAGACAGGGGGTCAGGTACATAAACTTGATATTTTATGATCAGAAACATATTAAGTGATTTATCATCAAGGCGCAGAGTATATAATCATCTCCAATAAATTGGGCTTTATTACAAATTGAGTCCATGCTAGAATTATCAAAGTTATGTACCTCCTTAGCAAGACCTTTATGGGGCATTGTTGGTAATGATTAACTTCTGCTAGTTTGGGTTAAGTTGTCAGCCAGATAATCTACAATCCGCTCAAGGGAGTTATGCCACCATAGAAGCTTCTGAAATTACAACGATCAATGAACTCTTAGATGAGCAGATAAGAGCCCAAATCCCTCCTGAGTCTGCCTGGTTAGTTAATGAAGATCTTACAAATAGAGATCATCTGAATCTACCAAAACTAATCAGGAAAGATCTTTTTCACCAGGAACATCCAATCTCTGCTACATCAATCTAAAAAATTGCCATACCCTACTTAATCCTGGACTTTGTTCATATCTATAAATTTACCCAGGTATTAGATAATGATATTCTCATGTGTAGCTACTATTTTTGACTAGTATTACTAAAGGTTTCCTAGCGTTTCCTGTACATATACCTGAACTTTAGAAAAGATTTACCTCGACAAAGACCTCTTTTCTGTCAAGATATCTGCCCTATAGAAAAAAAAGTCTACTGGTAGTTACTAATGGTGCTATAACAAGCAATACTTGCGTAGCCTTTTAAAGACACAACTTTAAACTTAATAAAAATTCAAAAGTATGCTATTTTCCAGAAGACTTTGGCCCACATTTTGTCTGACTCATATAGCATGTGGTAGTTTTGTAAATTATTTGCCACTAATCATTTTCTCTTATATGTCATCCACAAAATACTCTCAGGATGACAGCTAGTAGTTGTGAGTCAATTTATTCTTAGATGTTTTTCCATAGGTCAATTCAATATCTCAAATATTTTATATTTACAACTTGAGGCCCAGCATGCTAGTCACCGCTATGGCTCAAAAAATTCTGTACCTTGTAAAGCAACGTGTGGTATATGATAAATAATAGTTTTAATATTTGCAACTACACAAGAAAATGTTTTTATAAAACGTACTTCAAGAAACTATTGTTTGGTGGAAGTATGGTTCCATTTAAAGAAGTTTTTTATGATTGCAGTAGGCTATATAATGTTATATTTCCCCTCATCATTATCATAAAGCACTTCTTTTATGCCTCACAAGAAAACACCACTTTGCACATAAACTCCCTAAACTCGTTGTGATGTTAAAGACCTAAGGCCTTGATAAAAAATTATTGAATGTATTAAATAAGCTCTAACATTGTTTGAGAAAAATAAAGGGTGTATATTTAGTTTATAAGACTGTAGAGATTTAAAAATGAAGTTTTAATTAGGTATGAACTGTTAACAATTAGCTGACCATCTTCACAAAAAATTTCACATTGCGTTTGTTATCAGGGTGGATATTTTTATGGTAACATCAACCTTGGCAGGCTGGTTTCATAATCCTTTGATGTCTATCAAGGACCTGAGGTATTCTAACTGTTCCAGATAATGGAATTTATCAGCTTAGCTTTTAGCATAGTGGTGGCAAGTTGACGAAGCATCTTTTCCAGGTGCTCTAATTGCTAAAAAAGTGCATAAAATAAATTTATATCAAGGTATTTTAAACTGCAAGAAAGCTTTAGATCACCAAAGATAGTATATCACCTATTGTAGTATTGCCTGGGTGTTGCACAACCTTCAAGAAACTTGTATGAGTTGTAATAGGCCTTAAAAATGATTAATGCACATTTTTTCTTCTTGGACCAGGAAGTTTTATTTTTCTATAAAACAAGATCAAATCCCATCACTAAAAACCTTGAACCGTTTAGGCAGTTCAGTTTGTCATTGATCTGTTGCAAGATGTACAAATCTTTAGTTTTACTAATTAACTTTCCTTAGTCTATCACTTTTTGATTCAAACCTTTTTCTAGATGATCAGCACTAAAGGGTTTCAAGACCTTTTAGATGACTTCACAACACTTTGCTACAAGAGTCTCATAACCTCCTCATTCATTACTTCTTCCAAAGCATGGGAGCAGAAAATTAGATGAAGGTGAATAGGAACATGGTCTCCTTTGTTGACCTGATAAAATACTTCATTAGCGCACCTTAAATTGTGATCATCTGTAGCAAAGATCTCATAGTATCTATTAAACAAAGCTAATACATAATACTTTTATTAATTATCAATGACACTATAATTTTTATAAAGACAACAAACAGAACACTTGTTGGAGCATCTCTAAAAGGCAGAATTCTTTCAGCTAGATAAATTCATTGATGTTTGTACCCTTGAGAACCAGAACAGGCGTAATTAAGCTATCAATTGGCGTCTTTTTTGTTAACCACATTTTAAGTTGGCCAATAAGACTTTTATCTTGTTGTGCCTGTTTAATACCACTTTAAGATCTACATGGTGCTCCAGTTGCAAGCGTAGATTTGGATTGTGTAATTCCCTATATAACTCTTCAGTATGTTAATTTCCAGTCCAGTGCCCACAACTACCTGGTGACTAGATAAATTTCAATTTTATGACTTGAGAAGAAAGTTACCCATTTTATTTGTTTATTTATTTAAGGAGCCCTGGTCCTTTCTCCTTAACTAAAGATAATGTATAGAAATTATCCATAATGATATGGTAAGCTTACATGGTCAATGCATTTGTTGTCCTGAGGTAAGTCATGTAAAATAAACTAAACATTAATATTTGTGCAGGAATTAATGTTCACTTCGCCATGCTGACAATGGCCTTGAAACCTTACATAAACGCTGCACCAAGGTTTAAATCATAGTTGGCCAGGCAACAAAATTGCTAGCACTATCACAGAAATTATAATAAAATGGAGGGCAATGAGCTATATGCTTTTTCCATTTATCATAAAATCAAAGCAAATGGTGCCATATACTATCTTGTGTTCAGTCCAGTTTTAGGGGAAAATTGGTTACTCTATTAGTAGACTTGATATTGATTTAGCTCTGTTATCAATTATTGTCTAAATTTTTATTTTTACGAAAATATCACAATAAGTTCAATCAGAGTAAAAAGAACTTTAGAATTATATTATGTGTAAATCTAAAGGCTTTTTACAATGCAAAAATCTTTAAGGCTGTCAAAAATGAGGTATTCTCTAGAGATCACGTCTATTAGAAAGGCTATATTTATTTTTAAAAGGACAACACATTACAGATAGGAGGAATTCAACCAAAGAGCAATTTTTTAGATAACGACATATGTCTTCTTTATTTCTAGTTAAGCTTATAAGACAGTGACTAATCTTGAGTGCTCATGGATTACTATGGACTACACATCTGCACTTGTCATTAGTATAGCATATGATCTGAAGAAGTGTCAGGTTTGTTAAAGAATTTTCCATTTGTAGGGTACATGATTTGTTAGGACTTTAGAAATTAAGAGTCCCTCACTACTTCATCCATGTTTTCTAAAGTCAAGGGTGGTCAGCTGAAAAAAAGTGACCATACTCTTCTAAGAAAGTTAATTGATTTCTGGACTTTTAATGATGGCTGTGACATATAATGAGACACAGTATCGTGAGATATCATTTACATTTCTAGTTATGGGATTAGCATTTTGGTCTTTTGTGTCTTTATGTAGGGTTTTTAGTGCACTGGCAGGGGTAAGGGTTTTTTGTTTCAAGTTTTGGGGCTGAAAGGAGGTGAAAAACCAACGTAAGTTGTTAGTGATCTTATTAAGGTACATATCTCAGGTAGGAAAGGGTTTCATTGCTTTAATAATTCCTTGGTACATTTATAATGGAGGTCATTGCTATGGCTGAGTTGACTTCTATTAAAACCTAGCCCATTTTTTGACGTGTGCCTACTGGATGAATAAATAAGCAAAGTATGTAAGGGTCTCATTGCATCGAGACTGATAGTGAGAAAGGTAGGTTTTTCATTAAGCCTTTTTCTCAGTTCCCCCAAAGAGCTTCAATATGGGACCTTTAACCTCTTGGTAAGAAATGAGGCTACGCTTGAAGTAGCAAGAGAAATGATTAGTACTAAGATGTTGAGAATAGATATTAACTTTTTGGCCTTATGCCAGTCTTACGCTCCTTTTATAGTGACCACAAACATTTAAACTAATGCAATTTCCCTATTTATTTAGAAGGGTAAAGTTTACCAAAGAATTTATACATAATCTCTTGGAAACACGCGTGATTGGCATAAATGGGGCTATCTATAGTTTGTGAAAGGTCAAGTCAGAGTGAAAGCAGTAGAAGTGAGCAAAGGGGCGCCCTTATAACTACTAGGCTTATATGCAGGTATCGCTGAGTGCATATGCATCATGATAAGTACAAGAGAATTCCTTTAAAGAAATCCTCTACATGAGAGGAGAATTTTTTTGTCTTCAGAGCTGTCTCTGATGTTGTTTAGTATCTAAAAGTAGATCCATTTAATTATCAAACTGTTGTGCTCTAAACAATGTGAGGATATAGATGGTTTGTCTTGCTTATACTGAAGCGCCATTAGTTGAGCTCTATTGCATTTTGACAGTTTTCAGGTTGTCATTTTTGTAAAGTTTCTTCTCAGCGTCTGACTCACATTTTTCATATGGTCTAGACGCTAAAATGTCGCCCATGGAATGTCATCCCTAGCTAAGAGTTAATGATTTGCACTCTGAACCTAGCGGTTGTGTTATCTATTTGGTTAATCATGGTATGGCACTTACATCATGAGCCATCTGTAGAGTCTATCATAATGGTAATTCACTTTTGATTAAAAAGTATATTGATGGTTAAAGTAAACATAGTGTAAATGAGTCTTATGTGGTCTTGGGTTTGTACTATTACGTTTAATTGGTCCAACATGTTAAGCTATTGGTATAGCATATTTCAATGAACATAGTACTCATCATGCCTGACTAGGTAAGTTTTTTAGAGCCGCCTCTACAAATTTCATTTCAACTAGTGGGTAGGCATGCCTATGCGCAAGCCCTAGAATGATTGCACAAGCCTCCAGATAGGGCAAGAACAGCGCATAATTTACACAATGGATTGAGATTTGAGTAAGAAATGGAAAATACTCACCAAAAAAGTTCTAGGAGTCAAGGTTTTTAAAACAAAGTTTTGCGCCGCAGTTTCTGAGGCTATATTTCCAAGACCTTGATTAAATAGGTCGACCTTGGATCAGGATTTAAGTAAACAAACAACTTGAATTCACCACTTTTGGATTGAGTCAGACCAAATTGGCTCCCAAACCTATCCGAATGAAAATGACTTCAGGATCCTCCTCCCCAATTCCTGAGTCACGTGGGGTGGCGTTTCCACCAATTTGGTCAGGTGGGCGGCGAAATACAAAGAGGATGCCCATGAGGTGGTCAGTCCAGAAGACCAGGAAATATCCTTAATGGGTGGGGCCTTGACAATCCTTAAGGCACTGTGTCCCCACTCACCCTATAAATATCAAATTTTTACCTAATAAAATATTTGGTATTCTAACCCATTTTCCGTTCCCATCTCAGCCTTTTTGCAGATTAGCAGCTTTGAGCCACCTTCAGACCTCGGTGACAGTCTGAAGAACTGCAATGCCAACAAATTTGGTGCTTACTACAGGGGTCTCTGAGCTGTCCCAAGTGAGAACGTCTATCACAATGTAAAATACTAGCAGCCCTGAAGACCAAGCCACTGGTTGGTTGAGAAGTTTATCCCAATGGGTTATTACCTTGCAATATTAGATACCAGCCGCTTAACCTGGAAGGTTAGAATTCTGGACCACATTCCAATTCTCCCTGCTTTCTATTGATGGAAGTCAGTACAACTTCAGTACAAGAACCTTAATGAGGTTGTCCAACAATTAATAAATGGCATCTACTCCTTGGGTGCCCACTCCAGCCATTCCAATGCCTCTTCCATTCCTCTACTATGCAGGACCTCTATGATTCAGCCCAGCTGCCAGAAGGAGAAAAATAAACTGGGTCCCGAATGCTACCTTTTTTGACTTTTTCACCCAGATATCCATCACCTACTTCAACTAGTTGGGTTGTATCATCAGGAGGTCTCCTGACAACTGGGGATCACCCAGGCCTAGCACACTCACATCGACAATTTTTATAATGCAGCCTCCTCCTTTGTTTACAACCTCTGTGAGGCCATTATTGATAACTGATGGGTGATCAATAAAGCCTGAGATCAAAAAGTGGTGTTAGATAGCGGAAGTTCTGGTTATCTTGAGGACAAGCTGCATTGGAACATCAGATCCTAAAGGAAATTTGGAATCAGCACCTCCTTTATGTTGAGGATCTGGTACAAAACCTACAGTAACATTATTAGGAGCTAACCTCTTATAACTACTCCTCCAGGAGTGAAGGTCCTGAAGGGCTTAGGGATGCTGAAGTCCCCAAAGGGCATTTAGGACCCAAAGGGCCAGAGGGTCCCCGTGGATCTCCCAAGCCCCCAGGTCCCTCATTTTTAGCCCCTGCTGGCCCAAGGACCCATGATGGAAGGATGCGATGATAGCCTTGACTTCCCTGTGCAATCAAATCTGGAATGTAACTCTGGGGTGCAAACTACAAGTGGATGGAGTCCCCCTCAACCCTAGGATCTCCATTGATACCCTGTTAGATGAAATGGGCAACCTAAGTGCTTTTGCCAAACTTACTGATACTTGCATCTCTCAGCTTGAGCAGACTTTTCAAGGGTTTGAAACCTATTTGACCACCCTCAAGGGCCAGCTTTGCCTTCGGGGAGCCAATAGCAATCACTAAAGGAGCAAGTTGTAAATAAGGCTTCCGTTTCCTCCATCAACCAAAAATTGGGATGATATTCAAGAGGACCTTGAGGGCCTAAGATGACGGCTAGACCAGCAGGGCCCCCACGACTAGCAGAGATTGAGATCTTGGAGCCAGCGCCTATTCCCATTGTTAACACCCTCTCCACTCCATTTGTGACTAACTTTAAACCTAGTTTTAAAGAAAGTCTCACTCCTCCCTGGAGAGCATTGCTCTTTCCTATAAGCATATGAGAGCTCCATGGAGGAGGCCTTATTGGCAGAAGGTAAAGCATATCAACTCCTGCCTATATAGCACTGCCTGGGAGATCATGACCCCCATTTGAAGGATTGCACCATATGGTAACAGGTCCATACCGTTTATCCAAGAGTTCAGCAGCAAACAAATCCTGACCAACCGAAAACAAGCGTTCATGGGTATCCAACTGAACAAAGGAGAAAGCCCCACGGAGTTTGCCAGCCGCTTTTATGCCCAAGCACAACCCTTAGTTGCTACAAATTGTATCACCCTAATGATGCTTTTACCGCCATCATTTCTGCTTATGGGATCCTATCCTGAGGTTCAAATGCATATGATTGGACTGAAGAATGGTTTAACCTGCATCTGAGAGATCAAGTAAACACTTAAGAGATCCTTGCGCCGACTCTACTCTCTATGGCATGATCTACGGGCCCCATCAACCGTCCAAGGGTCCATGTGGTCAAAAACCAGAATAATCCACAACCTCGAGCCCTTACTCTAACAGTTTCAGACACAGTGCCAAGATCTGCTGGAAATGTCTTGCCAAAGAGGCGGGGAAAGGGCCATCAGCTGGAAGGACAGGCGCTTCATGCTGAGATCCCTACCCAGCCTCAAGAATCTTCTATAACCTTGAGTGAACCTGGAGCTGCCGCATCTGGAGAAGAATTTTGTTATCCAGTGATAATAAAGAAATTGATACTTCTCACTTTTCTTCCAATAACTCTCAAATGTTCCCACTCTGCCACCCCAGTTTGGAAGTCTGGTTACATGGGTCTCAGTTTAAGTCCTTAAAATATCAGTCCTTGCCTTAGTCAAAAGTGGCTCCCCCATGAACGTCATATCCTCCAATTTAATGAAGCACATCAAGATCGCTCCAGATATGAACAATATATGGAGTTCAGCACAACTGGCCTCCAATGAACCCGATCTATAGGAGTTTATTCCTCTCTACCGTTAAGGTTTGTAAAGCTTGCTGTAAACACCCCCGCTGTCACTTTAGATAATCCTAGCTTTGACCTACTCCTCAGGACTCAGTCTCTTTGGAACTAATGGGCAGTACTCCATTATAATGGCAGCTTTCTATCCCTGTTAGGGCATTGGGTCCCTCTGATCTCTGAGACATCTCACAATTTTAAAACCAAGGTCAAAACCCAAGCTTGTTTAATGGAGAGTGAAGGGAGAATCAATCAGCTCAAATATCACATTAGGGGCTCCCAAGTCTGGCTGCCCCCTCTTGCTGTTGATGGGCAAGAGGGCATGTCAATCTACTTACTTAGGGCAACTACAATACTCCAAAGTCCCAAGTCATTGCCGACACCCAGATCCATGTTAGCATCCCCTCATGATATATATTGGAAGTCTGAGGCCAAGACAGCCCATCCACAAAGGAGGTGATAACCTGCCTGGGGATCTAGATTTAGCTTATGCTGAATCTTTATCAGTGTTGTTGGTCAACCTTACTGACAAACCCAAAATAGCTGGGCCAAACAGTCAGGTGGTTATGTCTGCATACTACTAGTGGAAGCTATTGCTGATGTCTGAAGCTTTAAGGTACTTGAGAGATTTAGACTTGGATGCACCTCCAACAGTCAGTCTTGTCGATACCAATGTCAGCAAAGACCTCATGAATGATCAACAACGTAAGATAAAAGTTGTTGGAGTACTATTTGGACCTATTTTTGGTCTTGACCTACAACTTCGAAAGAATGAATGAAGTCCTGCATCATGTAGAAACTGGGGATGCTCCCCCTTCTGGTCCCGACCTTACTGAAAAAGCAAGGTTGAAGAAGCTTAGATAGCAGGAGGACTCAAACAATTACTTGACATTGGACTTCTGGTACCAAAAAGCAGCCCTTGGGCCTCTAAACCTCTGCTGGTTTAGAAGAAGGTTGGCAGCCACCATGTAGTGATGGCTACCAACGACTTAACTCCATCAACAAGAAGGACAGTTATCCTATGCTCTGAATTGACAATTCCCTCCATCTGCTTGCCGAATCCCAGTACTTTTCTGCCATGGACCTTGCCAGCGGATATTGGCAGGTTGAGCTTGCCCCTGAAGATCGAACTAAGTGCACTATCATAGCCAACGAAGGACTATTTGAGCCCACAAGAATGCCCCAGATCCTTTGTAACAGGACGGCCACTTTCCAACGTGCCATGGAAAGGATCCTTGGGGACTTGAAGCTTTCATGCGTCCTCATCTAACTAGATGACATTACTGTTATCTCATGCATTCCAATGGGCACATCAAGCATCTTCGGGAGGTCTTCAATCAGCTATGAAAGGCTTTCCTAAAGCTTAAAATTTTGAAATGCTCTTTCTTCTAATCTGAACTAGAGTTCCTGGGACACAAAGTTTTAAAAAATGACATCCATCCTATACAGGACAAGGTCACCGCCATAGAGAAGATTTCGCGCCCCCAAAACTTAAGGGATATCCAGGTATTCTTAGGCATGGTGGTCTATTATGTCAGATTATTCCCCCGGTTTGCTGACCTAGCCAAGCTACTGTTCTACCTCCTGAAGAAGAATATGCTATTCACATGGTGGCCTGAACAAGAACAGGTTTTTAATGCCTTGAGAACTGCTCTATGTACTAAACCAATTTTAGTCCACCCACGCTTTGACTAACCCTTCTTGTTGTTTATGGATGCAAGTGATTTTACCGTCATGGCTATCCTAGCTCAACATGATAATACCAAGTTGACCATCCTATGGCCTATTTTAGCAAGACGCTGAATAAAGCTGAACGGATCAACATCATTACCAAGTGGGAGTTCCTGGCTGTCTTGCTATCCATTAAAAATTGTAGGCTTTATCTCTACAATACTCATTTTACTATTGTTACAGACCACTCCTCGCACCAGTGGCTTCAGCAGATGAAAGAACCAGATGCTACTAGCCAGGTGGGCTTTATGACTATAGAGCTATGATTTCATCATGGTACATTGTGCAGGTGAAATTCTCCAAAATGCTGATGGCCTCTCCAGGATGCCAGTGTTACCAGCTTTGACTCCCAAGGAGGACCAGCTATATGATCTAATAGGCCAACCTGAGCAGTGGGGGTTGGAGACCACTGAGGTCCAAGATAAACTCCAAAGATGACTTGAGACTCTCAAATTAAAGATGGGCTGCTTTATAAAAAGGTCAATAAGAAGTGGTTCCCTTATGTCCGCCTCTCCTCCCAAACTGATGTTAATCTAGAGGTCCACTCGACTTTGGGACATGATGCTGTTAAGAAGACTCAAATGGCTGAAGTCGTGATGTTACTGGGACCAAATGGTAGAAACCATCCAAGTGGTCTTGGAGGAATGTATGATTTGCTGATCCCAAAACTTAGCCAATCCTTGATTCCAACACTCAGTTGTTACCCTGACTGAGCCCTTCAATGTCATTATCGTCAATGTGGTGGCCCTCTTCCTACTGAGCTGCATGGCCATAAGTAAATTATCCTAGCCATGGACCACTTAAACAAGTGGGTTGAAGCAACTTTGGTCCCAGCTGCTACTGCCAAAGCCACAGCTCTCTTCTTTGTTTGATCCATTTTCACCCAGCATTGGTGCCCCCAAGCCTTACTTTTGGACAATGGGTTGAACTTCACTTCACAGGTAGTGAAAGAACTTACATCACTATTTGGAACTACCCAGAGTTTTGCTGCCCCCCCCCCCCCCCCCCCTCTCTCTCTCTCTCTCTCTCTCTCTCTCTCTCTCTCTCTCTCTCTCTCTCTCTCTCTCTCTCTCTCTCTCTCTCTCTCTCTCTCTCTCTCCCTTACTACCCATCTAAAAATTGGGAAAGTATAATGCTCAACAGAACTTTTATTTCCATTTACAAAAGATAGCCTCCTTGTATCCTGCTTGATGGAACCACTACCTACCCAACGCTTTGCGGGCTACAGGATAAGCTACCACCAATTCTAAAGATGTTCCCATTTGACGCCCTATATGGGCGTGCACTTTAGCTATTAAGTAGCATCTAGTCATTGCTCAGGACCTCCACACCTGAGAGATCTAAATTTCCTATGAGGGCCTTAGCTAAGAGATTGTCCGGCCATAAATCTTGGTTATTCAAGGCATTGTCACCACTACTAGAAGATGACATCCCAATTTTAATCTCAGATGAACCTCTTTACAACTTTTTTAAATTAGGTGACCTTATTCTGTTCTATCACCATCAACCTGGAGGCCAATATAATAAGCTAGACGTTCTTTGGTATAGACCCTATGAGGTCATTCTTAGGGTAAAGCTGAGTACTTCATTGCTGACGTCAACCAGGGGACCATGGTCAATCAGGTTCATGGTTGGTCCCTTCAGCTGTATACCCCCTCCAACAGAATCTTGAGGGGGCATTGTTGGGATTTTGAGATAACAAACAAATCAAGTTCCCCACTTCCAGATTGAGCTGTACCAAATCAGCTCCCAAACCTATCTGAATAAAACAACTTTAAGATCCTCCTCCCTAATTCCTTAGTCACATGGGGTGGCGTTTCCACCAATTTGGTCAGGTGGTTGGTAAAATACATTGAGGATGCCCACGAGGAGGTCAATCTGGAAAACCAGGAAATATCCTAAACTGATGGGGCTGCGACAATACTTGAGGCACCATGCCCCCACTCACCCTATAGATAATGATACCTTTTACCTATCAGATTTTTCAGTGATTTAACCCGTTTCTATTTCCTTCTCTGCCTTTTTGCAAATTTTCAGCTTCAAGCCACCTTCAGACCTCGGTGACAGTCTAAAGAACTGTAATGCTGACACTTGACAAAAGTAATTTAATATTTATAAAGCTATAAAAAACTTTTGATTTTGGGACTGGGAACTGCTTATAAGAAAAAAACAAAAGACGGCAATTCCTACACTGAGTGATAGATTAGTAAACTTATTTAATACAAAAATCTTTCAGGGTTTTATGCAGATGTAAAACCCAAGCTTTTAAATTTCCGTTTCTAATACTTCTTAATTAATTAAGTAAAATATGGTTATTTTTGTTTATAAATTTAATGTTAATGACAAAGTAATAGAGATTTGAGGAATATAATAACTAATTTAATTTTCACATCACCAAAGGTTTTTATATGTATTTACCTTTAATGGAAAATTTTTTTGGGCAACATCATTAAAGGTTTTAACTGTACATACCTTTAATGTATATTGAGGCCATTTTCTAATCAAATTAGTAATTAACATCAGGTCTGAGGTAATTGCCTGATATCTGCAAATCATGAGAGCAATGTTATGACCAGGAAAAGCCTAAATCATGACAGTCTGTCCCCAAGAAATATTGCCTTGAAAATAATTTTTATAAAAATTATTAATTGGTTTATTTAAGAAATATAATTAATGGTTGAGAAGTATGGTTCTTTTCTTTAAGGTATCAAAAAACATAGATATGCAGTAGAACAAGATTATAACAAAAATAATTGTTGATCAACAGAGTGTACCTCAAAAGGTTTACAAGTTGATGGTAAATCTAATTATACATGTATCTCATTTATGGATATTTCCCTGGTGCCAGTAATTGAGCCATTCACAGTCTAGCTTTAAAACACTATTATATACAAGGACCCATTCATTGTAGTTTGTGTTCACTATAGGGAATTTAATACCAACTCAACAAGAGACTAAAGTAGTTATGAATAAATTTTGAATCTGATATTGGACATAAAACGAGTAACAAGGTCAATGAGTGATGACTGTTACAGAGTTAAAGTAGAATAATGCCACCCATTCAGGAAAGAAGTTAACTATTCGGCTAAAGGAAATATCTGATTAGTTATCTAATAAGCCAATCTGTTTTTAGTGGTCTATGCTTAGTGATTAGCACCCTAGACATAACCTTAAAGCATCCGTGAAGGACTAAGAAACGTGTTAGCTTTAAAATAGTTGAAATGGCTTGATAATTAAAACAGATAGCAATACATGGAATGACTTAATTCTTAATAGGTAGATATATGCAATGTATCAAGAAGTCATGGACTTTATAACCTAAAATCAAATTAATTCAACTTAAACCTTAATAATCTTTTAATTGGATATCTCAGGTTGGCTTTCTTTTTCCATAAAAGCTCAGATGTCTGGAGCAAGCATAGCCTATAAGGTTATTCTGGACTTAGAGAATTTTATTCATCCTATTTTAGAACGTTGCAACTTTTTGAAGTCTTCATAGCCTTGGAGAGTTTGACAATGAAAGTAATTCATAGTAGTATCACCACATATGAAGATTAGTGAAATTGCAAGGTTCTTATAGAACTGAGCGCTAGCTTGTAATCAAAAATCACTTGGATATATTTGTAATTACTGAACAAGAAAAAATCTTGCATAATATTAAAAGGTTCATCAAATTAAATCAGTTAAGAAAAAAAAACAAGTCAGTTTTCCACCAACCGCCTCACCGCATGAATCTCCCAATTTATGTCATTGGATCCACCACCTGCTGCCCCAGGCTGGGGCAGCGGTGCTCCAACTATTAGTGTTTACAATTATCAGGCAAACGCGTGAAGATGGGCTCATCCAGTCTGCCAAATACTTCAGGGCAATGTGTTCTCCAAGGAACTTAGCACTGCATTTGCACAAGTCCACCTAACCTGCCCTCACCCCCTAGCCCTACCTCAATCCAATATCCGCTTTTACCTCTTAATCAAATATGGACGCCTCTTCCCATAAGCTGAAAATGTGATTATTGGGCTGACAACGGCCACCTTTGCACCATTGGGTTTTATAACTTCTGCCCTTACAAGGGCAATTTGGATATTGAATTCCCCACTGAAGAAGACGCGGCCGCTGCAGCAGCAACGCTCTTAATTTATAAAAACACACCCATCACCACCACCTAAACATATTCCCAATGATACCACACTCAGGGTGACCTTTACAAACCTTCCCTCCCACCTTCCCCCTCAAACATGTAAGCAGAGTTGATGTCAGGGCTGTCCATTTATGGGACAGACCCCATCCTTCAATTCCTTTTCCCAAGTGGTGCTGAGCGCCTAGTGGCACCTCAGGCAATGGCAACCATTACCCCTCACCAGCTAAACAAGGCCAGCACATCCCACTGCATGCCTATATCCCATCCACACTTGACCATTTAATTTGGGCTCACACCAACAATGGTTGTACAAAATGCCCCCCCTATGCCATGGTTGGACCATAATAAAAGTATGCCATTACAAATTAAACCATGTGAACATTGCCAACTCCGCTCGTGAGGCCACATTAGCAGCATTCATAAGGGGATTTTGGCTGACCCACTCTTACAAGCTGTGCGCTCATTGAATTCAAAACAAAATCTAGCAACCCATGCCCAAACCGGCCAATTTACTTATGCCAACCAATCAGGTGCAGATTGGGCCCAAATTTAACAACCAATTTCCTTCCCCAAACCTTACCCAAACCAAGCCACATATCACCAAATAAATCATACTCAACCAAAAGTTCTTGACTTATTAAATGAAGTGAATATATCCAGTGAAATTGTCTCACCTCTGGACTTCCTAAAAATTATAACCCTTATCTTAATTCAGACTTTAAATCCTCATTCCTGCCCAAAAAATTTATCCCCAAACCCACCACTACCCCTTTCCTGTGTGACCAACAGCTAGCGAGGCTGCAGTATCTTCACCCAAAAATCACCATATTAACAAAACTGTGGCAGCCCCTGTCTCTGAATTTAAAGAAGGGCTGCATGTCTATGTTTCCTCTGATTCCATGTAGTTGTAAAAGCAGAAATTAAACGCCATGCTGAAACTTCTATCACCGCTGTCAAGCATTTCGCTGAACTGGAAAATTTTCCCCTCCACATATATCATAAGAGCCAACATTGCAAATTTGCTAGTTTCCCAACTCCCACATCAAAGCTGAACACAAAGTTGCCAAACTAATAAAGGCTATGTTCCAGGACAAATTATCAGTTCAGCCTTAACAACTATCCGCTTCACCTTGACCCTCATCCCATGGATTCCCCAAACCCCTTGCTATCAGCGTTGATCCGCCTCTTCAATGCTGAAGCTGAAATTGTAGCAGAATGCAATAATTCACCTGACCCCCTCCCCCTCCGCCATGGTGTGATAAGTGTCTCACCGCTGTGCCACCTGGTAGATTATTTTTTCGTCCTTTTGTCTGTCTTGCTGCTGTTTCAGGCAGTTAAACATCTTTTTGGTTTGTTTTGTTGGAATTTCTGTTTCAATAATGTCCTTCCCCTAATTGGCATACCTCAAATAAATTTTAAATTTAATTAAAAGGTTTATTGAGCATCAGTTCTTTCTTATCAAGTAACAATATGGAGACAGTACTAAAATATGACACCAATTAGTACCTTAAATTTTAGATGACTAAAAGGAAATAAGATGTGGACCATCTAGTACTAAAAAAAGGAAATAAGATGTAATGTAAAGACCATTGCTTATTTTCAGAGCTTACCCTCATCTTAATTTAAAATGTTTTTCAACATAATTATTCAATATTTTTAAACTTTTAAATTGTACAAAGAACATATATGAAAATGTTAAAAATTACTAAAATAATCCTGATGTGTTACCAAGAAACTATTGATAAAGTAAGAATTTTAATAAATTGTAATATTATTAAGCAATACCATGCTTTAAGTATAAAAAGGCTTTAGAATTAATTATATAACATTATTCTTCTTAATGTCCAATTAAAATTAGTATAATTAAACTTATAATAAAAGAAGTCAACTTATACTTATAAGTATTAGCTTAAAAGAGAACATAATTAAGAAGGAATTTCAGATAAACTAAATTGGACATATTAATTTAATTAATTTATAAGGTATAACAATACGTTAATAATTGAATTTTAGTGATTTGCAGATAATTTTTATAGTATCTATAAAGGGCCTTTAGACTAATAATTAACTGATATTTAAAACTTTTTCTTTCTTGTTGCAATCATTATTACAACTGATTTGATTCATGACAAGGTAAGTTTGATAATCAACATAAGGAGATGAGCGTGCACTTGACATCAGGTAAAATTGGGCAAGCGTAGTAAAGGGCACAGGATCAGTATTTCTACTTAAAGTTTGTAAACGCCCTGGCAACACCGGTGACCAAGATAAAACAAAGAAAACAGCGGTGAACATTTTGTTATTGATTTTATCCTGGCAAGCCAAAAGCATCCAGCTCATCAAAACTATGCATCCTCAGCCCCAGTCATCAGTAGACCATGGAGTTCAAGTTTTTCTGGATATCAATTTGATGGCATATTGGGTAAAGTTTTGCAGTGATGTGCACAAACACTTCCCAGCTGTAGTATATGTTGCACCACACTCTATGAGCTGCGGATGGTTGAATCTTGGGATTGAAACTGCACAGGCAGCATACAAAACAGCATAGGTGCGCGTGGTGGTCAATCTCAGATGGTCAATGGGTGGTCAAAACAATTTGCATGCGTTGGACTAATTCCAACCAAGCTTTTGTCACACTTGACTTCCTCCTTACAACAATAAAGCGCACAGTGTTGAAGCACTACATCATGGTTGGGCTTAAAAGCTATGGGGAAATTCACTCATTCAAATTTAATGCTTCACGCTTATGTCAGAGCTGCGCACAGGCAAAGCAATTGCAGTGATCACCCCATCCGCAGTTATCATAGAGGACTGGACCCAAATTCCCCACACCGCAGTTGCAAATATTGATGGTTCAGGAATACCAACTGTTCTACGTTATGGTGAATAGTAAACCCCCTATCTGCACCTTTTGTTGTGCTTTTGGCCATAAGGTGCACACCTTCCCTTCTAGAGAGGGCATCTATCAAAAGAAATCCTTCCCATAGCAATAGGAAGTGCTAACTCCCATTACAAATCGGCCATTAACACCAACGCCATCTTCCCATGGGGCGCACAGGGTTGTTACATTCAGGTAAACCCTGTGTCCCCACAGGGGCGCAAAAAGGCCAAATAGGCCATAGAGCAGCATCCAAGGCAGCGGCATCAGCACCGTCCATGATCCTGCCTGCCCAGACCCAATCTGACATTGAGTCATTAACAGATGAAGTGGCTTGAGAATCTTCTCACCAATCAAATTGGGCACACCTACCTACATATCATATGGATGAGTCAGATTTACCCAACCAAAGTTACCAAGCACCTATAAAAATCAATTCTACCAATCAATACCCCACCAATTTTTTGTCAACCTCTG